>APFE030359745.1:0-13340 GCA_000404065.3 Pinus taeda
AAATACTGAAATAATGCCTTACAACCAGAAATGGAAATAAACCGCTAGGGCGATGGTAGCTTCTCTCTGAGAAGAGATGTGGTTGACTACATGCCTCTGAACTGTGTTACAATGAGGCTCGGAGGCCTATTATGTTGAGAAACAATGAAAAACCCTTCACATCCCAAAACCTAACCCTAGAAGATGAAATGCCAAATTGTGGGCCCCGTTTGGGTAAATTGGTACATCAATTTCCCGGGGTCGTAACTTTTGGCATATGATCTCTGTTTGACGCGTACGATAGCTCGTTAGAAAGATCTATCCGAGAACTACCACTTTGGGAAGGGCAACATCGGTCCATGGACCCATGTTGCCCCCAGATTTCCGAAAAAACGTCGTTTAGGGCCTCAAAACGGCTCCAGAAGTTCAGGACCCGAAAAACTGCTAAAAATAGTAAGTTGTGCTACAATTAAGGAAACTGAAAATGCTGAGAGAAACAATGATGGGGGTCCAGATGGACTTGGTAGGTGGCCACCAATATCCACCTGGATCGGTATTGCTTATGGACTTCATACACAGTTGTTTCATATCCTTGCTTAAAATCAAAGGATTCCCCTGATTTCATTTGACATTGACTAAGAGTATGAGCGTCTTGGTCTTCTTGAGTTAGGAAAATTGGTTGGCCATGTTGAGACCCATCAAATTAATGTGTGGGTCCTCTGCTGATTCGCTAGATGTGGAAGCTTCTGCGTAGTTTTCTTGGAAGGGAGGCCTTATGTTTGGATTTCTTACATTGTTGTTTGGTTGGCTGTCCGAAGAAGATTTCCTCTCAATAGTTTCCACTCTGTCTCCTAACCTGTCCATGCCTTTAATAATTGCATCAAGTTTCTGTTCAAAGGCAGAGGGTTCCTCTTTGAAAGTTGTTCTTCTTTCTGTCCTAGCTCGATTTCGTTTGGAAATCATATTAGCTTCAACACTCACAACTATGCTCTGCATATCTTCAAGACTGGGAGGAGCTCTCTCCTTGAGCTGGTAAGCCATGTCTGAATCAAAGCGATTAGGGAATTTAATCAGTGCTAAGTCTAGTGGTGGTCTAAGATTTATTGGAATAGCAAGGTATGTATTGTTGAATCTGGCACAATAATCTTGGACAGTCTCTTGTGGGCCTCTTTTTAAATTCTCATATTCAGTTAAGATGTGTAAAGGATCCTTTTTCTTCTCCCACCTGTTTAGGAAACTTTGATAAAGGGCATCTGGATTAGCTATTGTGTTTGCAGGGAGTGACCTAAACCATGCCCTTACATCACCAGTTAAGCTCTGGACAAAAATTTTCATCCTAACAACATTATCATCAATCTCATAGTTTTCAAAATAACTTGTCATTCTCTTGGTATGTTGTTGAGCAGTGTAAGTGCCTGTACTATCAAAATAGGTAAATTTTCCATGGTAATCCTGTGGCATAGCCCCTGGATTAGCAGGAAACTGCAGGGGAGCATATCTATTTTCCATGTTGGTAGGAAAAAGTGGGACAACTGGAAGCACACGGGTTGAGATAAATGTTGTGGATGGAGGGGTGGAAAAGAGAGTTTGGAGTAATAAAGGTGAACTGGAAGAAGCTACAGGAATAGGAAGGAGGGCTTAAGAATTCACTGCAGTAGGTTTAATTTGAATGGGTTTCTGCTAATATGGTTCAAGGTTTGAATCAACAGAACTCTCTTGATTTTTTGGTTTCCTAAGGCTCTTAGCAATCAGATTTGGATTGTACCGAGTTTTCTTCTTTAGAGCCAGCTTCTAAGTATGTTTTGGTATTTTTTAGGAATTCTTGGAGAATAAGGGTTTTGACAATATTTTAAAGGAAGCCACTAGAATGTAGGAGAATTTGGGGCCTTCTTTCAGGGAGGTTTGAAACAAGGATGGCCAAACAAATCTTTTAGGCAGCTGTCTAGAAACTAAAACTAAACTGGAGTTTGACTGAAGTAGCTTTTATCTACTCTTGTGATTGCGTAGCAAGGACAATTTCAAAGGCTACCTAGCTAGCTCCAGACTCCATTTGTAGCTTTAGAGTTTAGATAGTAGTAGAAAACATTCATTAAATCCCCAGTGGAGTCGCCAATGATGTTATCACTAGGGCTATTCCCCAAAACTTGTTGAGAAAAGGGAATACGATCGAGGTAACCACTAACCAGTATTTTAGATGCAATTTCTAGCTAAACTACATCCAGGGAGGGCTCTCTTTATATGTTTTAACTTTGTTTATTTTAAGTTTTATGCTAGTTATGATGTGCAGAGGTTTTTATTAAATGGGTTTTGATGGCGATTTCAAGCAAAGGTAGGATGTAGATCTGATAGGGTTAATTCCATTGGGCAATGGAGTCTATGAAAGTGGACTACTGAGTGTGTTTATGTGATGATAGGCAATACTACAAAGCAAGATAATCAATTTGGCACAATATTAGAGCCAATGATGGATGGGATGTAGGCCAGGGGGTAAAGGGCAGTCAAGAATCCTTTATCCTAGTGGCAGAGGGAAGGTGCTTGAATACTTTCAAGGAGTAGCGAAGAATTCCTTGATAATGTTCAAAATGAAGGAATTAGCAGAAACATAAGCATTTAAGAATTTCTATTCAAGCTAATTGTGAAGAAAACATAGATAACAGTAGGAATTGAACATAGAGTGTATTTAAACAAGTTCTGGGCTATTCGTTTTCCCTGTTTTTAAGATTACGAAACATATATGAGATTTTTAAACATAATAAACACAAAAAAACACAGTTTAGAGTGACTTATTGAGCCAAAGAAAGACACAGGAATTATGTACTAGAGTCCAAAGTCATCACATCCACATTCAGAAGGTCCAACAGCAATGCATTTCAATGCCCCTTGTATTAATGAATATCTGAGTTACAGCGCAGTTCAAATGGGAGAATCACCAACCCCGAATACATTATTTGGGGGGAGTATTTATACAAAAAGAGAGTTTACAAAATATCTTAAGGATAAGATAAGGAGCAATAACTTCCTTCAGCTACTTTTTCAGAGAAATAAAGGCAGAAGTGAAGGCAGGAGTTATTGTAGCTGTGCTAGCTGCTTTACTGACAAGATATTTTAGTCTTTTCACCCAGGAATTCGGCTAGTAGTTATGTCCTTGCTTTGCTTTCCTGCATTGCTGTCCTAATCTGTTACCTGCTCTGGATTAATCTTTAATGTGTCCGAATCCTGGCTTGAGCTCCTTCATTTATATCTGCCACGTGTCTTGCCCTTTGACCAGATGTAAATAGGAAAAAAGGATCTGAATTTACTTAGGCAAAATTTCCAACATACTTTGCCACCAGTGTTCTGTGGGCAACTGATGTGTTTGTATCTTTACTAGTATGAGTATATCTATAAAAATTGGGCTTGAATTCAAACAGATGATTTATTTCATGTTCTATGAAAAACAAATTCTCCAGTTTGTCATACAAGCTCTGTCCAGAAGGAGGTCTTGTGTTTTGTGAGTTGCTGGATGATGCAGTGGTCTGATTTGTCACACACATGTTCACCTGATGAGCATACTGCTGATGTGATAACAATTTTTGATTGCTTGTTACTAAACTGGGTAGACCCCTTTGCTGCAAGTTTCTCAATTTCTCTGTGAAGGTATTAATATCCATCTGCATCTCTTGACACCTTCTTTCCAGAGTCTGTATAAGATTTATCATTGTTAGCACCTTCTTTATTGTCAAAAAGGTGCCTGTCCTGTCATTGATCTCTAAAGCTGCTAATTGTTCCTTGGTATTGGTGTTCAAAAAATGGATGAGTGCATTGGCCTGATCAGGCATATTTCCTAATGATGCCCAGGCCCTTTGTATTTTTTCTTGTGCCCTGTCTATTAATTCCATTTACTCATACATTGTTTGAATTGATCTCCATTGGTCAGTAATGGACTGGCCAATCTTAGTCCACAAAATCATTTTAATATCTCCCAGAGGTTTATGTAAGGTGAGATCCTTTTCCAGTGTTTTCACCTTGTTCTCCAGGGCCTTCACCTCTCTAGTCTTCTCTGCTACTGTTATTTTTTATTTGTCATGGATCACTTCTAGCTTGGCTAGTCTTTCTTTTGTCTCTCTGAGCTCTGACATTTGAGCTTCTATCTCTTTCATTTCCTTCATCATTTCCTCCATTTTCATGTTGGTCTCAGGCTCTATTGTTGTTGCTGCTATAGCATCTGCGGCTGTTGTACCTGTTGTCGATGGTGGCTCAATGGGAGGAATTGCTGCTGTGTCTGTGGAGGGAGCATAGACAATTGTTGGAGCTGTTTGGGGTGGCTAGGAGGTCGACTCTCCCTGCTTAGTTTGCAATGCTTTCTCTAGCTCTTGCTCTATCTGCATTAGCCTTTGGTTCATTCTCATTAATAAACTCATGACATCCTCTTATGCCTTTTCTTGTGCTAGCTCTATTCTTTGGCGATCCATGGTGACAGGTAGCTTCAACTACTTTCTAAGGGCAGCAATATCTTCCTCCTTTTTTATCAATGCTTTGATGCCCTTGGCATCCTTGGGATCATGTCCCAACTCAACAATTATTTCCTCCAGAGTCTTTATTCGGTTGTCTTTGGCTAGATAAGAGATCTTCTCTAAGTCCAATTGAGCAGATGTGTTACTCAATGACTCTTTTAATTGGTGGGCTAGCATTGCTTTGTTTGCCAGTGTGGCATAGGCCATTTCACCTGTTTGTTTGTGAAATTTGATTTGATCCATTGGGTGAATGTCCTTGGCAAGGACCTCTAAATTGGTCCTTATGTAGTCAGTGGGAGACTGTGGCTGCTAAACTTTAGGTTTGAAATGACTTAAAATCATTTTCTCCTCCTTGATGTCATAGGCTTCCATTAGTCTATGATGTTAGGAGGGTGTCATCTTAAGGAACTGGTCATACATCTGAATCCTTAATGACTCATTTTGAGCTTTAATCTCTATGAATGATTGCTTGATGTCTGATGGTTTCTTTTCTTGTGACCTTGAGGAGGAGACTTCCATTCCATGCTGCCTCCCTCCTTGTCTGTGAGAGCTAGCAGAAGTATGTTGGCTAATGGCTCTCCCTCCTCTTGGGCTTTCAGTAATGTCTTCCACAGTGTACTCTTTAGGAGGATCTACCCTTTGCCTCTTGGCCTCTTGCTGACCTGTTGACCCACTTACAGGTGTGGTCTCTTCTCGGTCCCTTTTCTTTCTTCTCCCCTTAGGAAGAGTATTCTGCAATGCTAGTACCTCTGGTGCTTGTGTCTGTAGTGAAGGGGCTTGCCCTTGGCTGTGTTCCTTAGAGGTAGTAGGTTTTTCTTCCATGGTTTCTTGTTTTGCCACTATCAACTCCTTGCCCTTTGCTGTCCCTCTTGCTAGTGTAGTCCTTTCCTGGGCAACCTATTGTGTAGTTGTGGTAGTTGATGAGCTCTCCCCAATTGGATGTGTATTTTTGATAGACACCTGCCCAAAAGATTCCAAGTCAAGAGAGTTTTCCAAATATTTCATGGTTTTTTCCATTTTTTCTTCCTCAGTTAACTCTTCAGCTAGTGTGCCCTCCAACCACTCATCTTCGTTGGCATACTTTTCTATGTCAGGGATGTTGCAGTGTTCATAGGGTGCTAGCCTATATTTTACCCTTCTTGCATTGATGAAGCCATATGGGTCATAGGGTACCCACCAAAAGCTTCTCTTGAGTCTGAGTGTTTGACCCAATAGCTCATTAGCATCCTTCCATCCCTCTTTCTTGTTCATAACAAAGGGGCCTAATTGATCTTTGAGTTTCAATTAGGCCTTTTTCTTTGTGCTATGGAAGTGACTCAGATCTGAGTTGATGAATTGCCTAAAATATTCCAAGGCAAGCAGTCTCATTGGCATATATCTAGGCAGCCTATAGGGGCACAGTTCATAGCCATATATCATGAGAATAGTGTGATTCTGGTAGAAGTACCAGTCACCTATTTTATAGTTCTTGGAGAGCTGTAATATTTTTTTCATATCATGTGTTAGTCTGGGAGGAGGAGTTCTCATCAAGAGGTAAGAGACTGGGTACACAAATAGATCAACAAACTCACAATAAGAGTAGGGAGAGCTGTGTACATCATGAAAGATTGGGGTCCAAAAAATAACAGACCTCCTTTCCCCTTTGTGGTCTAATTTTCTAATGGGGAATTGGAAGATATCTATCTGGTAATATAAAAATAGATGATAGATATAAGAAGAATATTTGAAGATTCCCTCCCTGTCTAGCCTCAACAATTGGTCATGCATCTTATTGGCAATAAACTTGGCATAATTGTAATTGATAGCAGGGGGCTGCCCTGGGGTCAGAATAGACATCATAACCAATATGGTTTCATCAATGTGCTCACTTGTCTTTAACCCCAACACGAAAGATATCATATCAACCACTAATCTACCCATTTCAGTGAAGCAGGCATAGTTAAAAGGAGGTGGCTCCTTGGGCTGGCTATTTGCCCTCATGAACACTTTGGAAATTTTGGCTATCTTTGAGCAGGAGAGTTTGGGACCTTCATCCAGCAAGTACTTCATGGTAAGAGGAAACTGGAGGTGTGTTGGTTTAAAGTTCAACATATGGTTGATAGAGTCAGGAGTGATATAGAAAAGACTAGTCCTAGATGGACTTTTAATTGCTCTGTTTGTTGGCTCATAGTTCTCACAACAGAGGTGGATGATATCAAGGAATATATTCACAGAGGGGAGGTAGTATCTGGGCAGGTTTGATTCCCAAATACCACATACATCATCTTGATTCAAGTAACTATTTCTGAGCTCACAAACTGCTTGAAGATGGTTTTGGAAACCTACAAGGTCTTGAATTAGGTAATCTCTATCAACCAAGGGCAAATGTTCTAACTCTTTGTGGGGGGCATTGAGGGGAGTGATGTTTAAGGCCACTGGACCTTCCATGGCTTGGCTCTATTGCTATTGGAATTGGAACTTTTGACTCTGTGCAGGTACAAATGGGCAGGATGATGGCTTTGAGGATTTCTCTGGGATTTTCGCCATTAGAACTGGTTTGTTGGCCTGAATTCAGTTCTGTGGATTGATGTCAGCTGGAGAAGCAGGAGCTATGGGATTTTTTGGCACAGTGGACTTCAATTGTGGGAAAAGACAGCTTTGGGGGTTCTTTAGAGAGTTTACCGGGCTGAACGAGCTCAATTTTAGATGACTGTGTGGATTTACAGTGAATTTGGCAAGTCAGAGGCTTATGGGGAATTTTTGGGCAGCTACACAGTGTTTTTTCTTTGAATTATGGGTGTTGGTGCTAATTTCACAGAGAAACTAATGGAAAACAGGTTCAAGAGTGAATTGCTGGTAAATACCTGTTTTCGCGACGAAATGGGCGACTTGCAGGCGACCAAGTGGGTCGAGGGGCCGAGTTGTGAACTGTGCTTGCTGGTTGGCGGACTTGAACGGTCGAAAATGGTGTTTACGACGTAATTTGCATGTACAAGTGCATGCAAGAAACAAACAATGAATGGGTAAAAACAAACACTTTTACCCTTTTTACCCGAAAAAATTAACTTTGGTGGGTTAGGGGCGCTTTTTTGGGATCACTTTAGAATGATGTCATTTTTTTCGTTTAGTGGGTACGGACACTGACATGGTAGGTGACGTGGCATATGGCGTGGCAGGTGACATGGCGAGTGATGTCATGAGGTGACATGAGCATGACGTCAGCAGGGAGGGGGCAGGTGGTAAGCGGTAATATCGCACTGCTTTTGCGGGAAAGCCGTTTCGGGGGAGGGGGCTCTGAACACACCGGGTGCTTGACACACGTCCTTGGTACGGCGGAAATACCGCCCATGCCCCGGATGCTATTATTCGGCAAGTTGGGGCTTCTGAAATTGCTGACTACCGTCGGATCTGGGAGCGGTGATCAGACAGTTGGTGGGCGAATAAGGTGGCGGTCATTTAACAGTGGCGGACCCATGTTAATTTTTGCAATTTGTAAGGTTTTTCTATGTATTCGCGAACTTTGGAAAAGTGGGTTTTTTGGGAAAAAAATGTGGGTTTTGGATATTTATTTAGCCAGAGGCCAAATAAGTCTTGATGGGCATGTGGAGGTTGTTATTGGCTCCTGGTGGGCCAATAAATCCCTAAAGAAAATTTAAAATATGGCTATAGCTAGCCAAGGGTGGGGGTACTTATTTTTTCGGGTTTTTCATGTATTTATATAATAAGGGGGGGGGGGGGGGGGGAAAGCTATAATAGGAGTTATATAGTAAGGTTAGTAGGTTAGTATGATTGTGGGGGATGGGTTTGTATGGCTTAGGTTAAGCTTTATAGAGTGCAAACTTAGGCCAAGGGGAAAGAAAAGGATGAGAAATGGTGAAATTTGGGAAACTTTTGTAAGATAGGATAAAGAGTTTTTACACAAGAAATGTGGCTTGTTTTGCCTAGATAAAACATTTTTTCACTTAGTTTGTCATGGAATGAAGTGGGCTAAAGGTAATGAGAAAATCTCACTACCCTTTGGGGGGAATGTTAGTAAGTGTTTCTTGGAAAAATGGGGAAGGGAATTAGTCATGCTCCATTTGATTTGTAGCCACCTTGCCATGGTACCTTATGATTTTATGAGATGACCACATGTTTCCAAGGAGCCAATTGCCCAAAAACCATGCTTGTATACCATCAAAACTGCCTACCCAACCTAGTATACCTAGCATTTTTTTTTCATTCTCATTGGGTGCACTTGAACTGGAAAACCCTAATTCTTCTCTTTTCTTTTAGCTGCCCTCCTATCTAAGTCTAGCCTTATTTCTTCTAGGGTTCAGATTAAGCTATTGATACCCTTTGCTTCTTTGCCTAACTACTGGCCTACCAAGCTTAAACTGTTTGTGCAGACCTTTATTCTCTATTCTAAGACAAGTACAATTCAAACATGATCTAGCCAGGATTAAGCTATCTGGCTAATCATCATTTGTAGCAAGAGTTATCCCCTTATACATAGTGAAAATTCATCAACATATGGAACCTTTACAGCATAAAAAGGATGAACATATTTGGCACTTCCCCAGTCAATCATGAAAATGAGACCCTATTGGTATAGGAAGCTAACAGTGGCTCCACTTGGGGATGGCTTTTCCTAGTGAAAAGTCAAGAACAGCAAGTCAGATGGCCTTATCTTTTAGTTCCTTGTTGTAGTCTGAAGTTTATCCTTGGTTGTTCATACAATGCCTCCTCTATAATGCATGTATTTCTCATGAACTTACTCCAAAATTGCAGCTCTGTTTTGGGTAGTTTGTTTGATCATTTCTCATCATTTTCACAGCTCCCAAGTCTGATTCTTTAGCTTCTTTTGATATATTAAACATGCAAGACCCGGTGACACAATTCCTTGCTTTTCCTCAAAATTTTGATGTAAACTATTCCCTATCCTATTGTTGTAATAAACTGCAGAAAGTAAACACTATTATGTACAAGTTGAAGTGCTATTATTCTTAACAAGGTGGCTAAAAATAGTGCTTCAACATTCTGCCATTGACTGGTACACCCTCTGCCTCTGTACCATCCAGACTTTTCAAAAAGTAGGTGTTGTTTCCTTGTACAGTCTGAATGATAAATGTTGGGTTGTGTTATATTCTTTCCACATAGTTAACAGGGGGTTTGAGGGGTACCCGTAACCCCACTTTATGGGGTTGAGGGCAGCGCCCCGAAAAATTTTGGTTTTGGACCCTATGTTAGGTTGGGCGGACCCACCTATGGTTTTGTGCATGATTTCGCACATGTTTTTTGGACGCAATGGTATTCGGTCCATGGTTTTGGACGTGATGGTTTTCGGTCCAT
Source organism: Pinus taeda (assembly GCA_000404065.3). Taxonomy (NCBI): domain Eukaryota; kingdom Viridiplantae; phylum Streptophyta; class Pinopsida; order Pinales; family Pinaceae; genus Pinus; species Pinus taeda. The sequence continues at coordinate 9,783 of APFE030359745.1, forward strand.
GGTATTGGATGCTTCGACATGTACAAATATGTATTGTACATTGAAAGGAAAATAATGAAAAATCAATCTAGTAGTCCCGGTTTTGGGATCCAGTGGGAAATCTCCGTGTATACGTGATTTATGTGTTATGCTCTCGCATTTTTATTTTTCCTGTGATTTAGAATTCGTATGCAGATAATTTCTGTATGGGGTTAAAACCTACATTTGGTATCAGAGTTGTTTTGGCTTCAAGGGGATGCCTTTGTTGCTGAAGGGTTTCGCTCGGGCCTGTGGTAGACCCTGTTCAGTGGGAGATCTACGAGATCGATTCTAGTGGTGAAGGAAGATGGCGAGCAGCAGAAAGATAGAGATTGAGAAGTTCAATGGTCAGAGTTTTGAGTTGTGGAAACTCAAAATGGAGGATCTGTTGGTGGATAAAGATCAGTGGATCGCGGTAGATCCGGGTACTAAACCAACGGGAGTGACCGATGAAGAATGGAAGAAGTTGGATCGGAAGGCAAGGAGCACAATACGATTGTGTGTCTCAGATTCAGTATTGTTGAATGTATCAGGGGAAGCTACGGCGAAGGCTCTGTGGGACAAGTTAGGGACTTTGTACCAATCAAGTCTCTGGTGAATAAACTATTCCTGTGGAAAAAGTTGTATAACATGAGGATGAAAGATGGAGACTCGGTGACAGAGCATTTGAATGTGTTTAATGCTGTGGTAAGTCAGTTATCATCTGTTGATATTAAAATTTCAGATGAAGATAAGTGCATCAGTTTGTTTTGTTCTCTACTAGATTCGTGGATAGTCTGGTTATTGCAATAGGTAGCAATGCAACTGCTTTGCAGTTTGATGAAATAGTCTCAGCCTTGCTGACGGAGGAGATGAGACGGAAAAATATGGACAACCACAATGGTGATGCCTTGTCTGTACGAGGACGGTCCCAGAACAGAAACAAAAATAAGTCATCGAGTGGGAGATATAAATCTAGAGGGAGATCTAAATCTCCAGGAAAACCTATAAAGGTGGTGTGCTGGAAATGCGGAAAGGAAGGGCACTTCAGAAGGGATTGTAAATATAAAGCTCCTGATAAAGGAAAGGGATCTGATGATGCTCCTTCTCTAGAGGCGGAAACCACCTCAATGAAGGTGGGGATGTGTACTTGGCTTCTTCAAGTACACATGTAGATCATGAGGCATGGTTGATTGACTCAGGTGCATCCTTTCACTTCACTCCCCATAGAGAGTGGTTTTGCGAGTATGAGAAATATGATGGTGGTGATGTCTTCTAGGAGATGATAGGAAGGCTAGAATCATTGGTCGTGGAAAAGTAAAGTTGAAGTTGCAAGGTGGAAGGATTAGAACCCTTCCGGGTGTTCTGCATATTCCTGCGTTGGCCAAAAATCTGATTTCTGTAAGCAAGAGTTGGATGATGTAGGTGTAAAGACAGTGTTCGAGAAGGATACCTGCAAGATGGTTCGAGGAGCACTAGTATTGATGCTGGGAGTTTGGATTGGAACTCTATACAAGCTGCAAGGTAGCATTGTTATTGACGGGTGCATTAGTTCTATGGTTCCTGAAAATGGAGCAGAAAATCTAGTGGTCTCTGGAGAGAAGACCATGTTGTGGCATCAAAGGCTTGGACATATTGGAGAGAAGGGCCTTCGAATACGTCATGGTAAAGGTATGGTAGAAGGTATGAGTAATAGCTCTCTGGATTTTGATTTCTGTGAAAATTGTGTATATGGGAAGCAGAATCGGGTGAGTTTCCCCTCTGGTGGTAAGAGGACAAAACAAATATTAGAGCTTGTGCACAGTGATGTGTTTGGCCTGTGAAAGTTCCATCACTGGGTAAGTCTGTGTACTATGTATCATTTATAGATGACTTCTCAAGGAATACATGGATATATTTCCTTAAGAATAAATCTAAAGTCTTTGACAGGTTTAAAGAATTTAAGGCTCTGGTGGAAAATCAGACAGAGAAGAAGATAAATGTGCTAAGGAAAGATAATGGTGGAGAATTCTACAGCAAGGAATTTGAAGAATTCTGTAAGAAGTGTGGTATAGCACAATAGAAGACTACTCCATATACACCTCAGCAAAATGGAGTCACAGAAAGAATGAACAAAAAGTTGATGGAAAGGGAAAGAAGCATACTCGGTGGTGCCAGGTTAGGACAGGAATTCTCGGCAGAGGCAGCAGATACTGCATGTTACTTGGTCAATAGTTCACCTTCATCAGCGCTGGAGGATAAGACTCCACAAGAAGTATGGAATGGTAAGAAACCCTCTCTTTCACATCTAAGGGTATTTGGATGTGATGCATATGTACATGTTCCAAAGGAGAAACTAACCAAGTTGGATAGTAAATCTGAAAAGTGCATCTTTATTGGGTATAAGGATGGTTTAAAGGGTTATAAGCTTTGGAACCCAGTAACAAGGAAGGTTGTGTACAGTCGAGATGGGGTGTTCAGAGAGGTGAAAGATGTTATTAAACATGAAGTCCAACCAAAGGAACCTGTGAAGATAGAGTTTGAACTAAAGGAGGAAGAATCATACTCTGTAGCATAGGAGGAATCAGAAGTTGAAGAGCCACAAACTCTGGCTGTGAGAAGATCAGCTCGAGAAAGAAGGCAGCCGGAAAGGTATAGCCCATCTGCTTTCTGTTCAAACTTTGCTTTGTCTGTTACTGATGATGATCCCAGAACTGTGAAGGAAGCAGTGGATTCAGAGGATGGAAAACTTTGGAAAGAGGCCATGGTTGATGAAATGGCATCTTTGCACAAAAATGAGGCTTGGGATCTGGTGGAGTTGCCGGCTGGAAGGAAAACCATTGGAAGCAAATGGGTGTTCAAGAAGAAGACAAATGCATAAGGGAAGGTGGACAAATAAAAAGCTCAGTTGGTAGCAAAAGGTTATTCCCAGGTGCCTGGAATTGATTTGGTGATATTTTTTCTCCTGTTGCCAAGGTAACTTCTATTAGATTACTTTTATCTGTTGCTGCTGCTTTAGATTTTGAGGTAGAACAGATGGATGTGAAGACATCATTTCTTCACGGGGATTTGGAAGAGGAAATCTACATGAAGCAACCTGAAGGCTTTGCGGTGAAGGTAAGAAAGAAATGCAAGTTAAAGAAGTCTCTGTATGGGTTAAAACAGTCACCAAGGATGTGGTATCAGAAATTTGATACATTTATACAGGGACTTGGCTTCACCAAGAAGCAAAGCAGATCAGTGTGTGTATTTTAAATTAATTGGTGACCGTGTTATTTATCTGGTCTTGTATGTGGATGATATGTTGTTGGTTGGAAATGACAAAGAAATTATCCAGGATTTGAAGACCCCATTGTCCTCCAAATTCGACATGAAAGATCTCGGTGCTGCAAACTATATTTTGGGCATGGAAATTAAAAGAGATCGGGCAAAGAGGAAGCTCTGGGTAAACCAGAGGAAGTATGTCGAGACAATATTGCAGAGGTTTAATATGCAGGATAGTAAATCGGTGAAGGTTCCTATTCCTGTAGGTGTGAGGTTATCTGCTGAACAGTGTCCCAAGACACAAGAAGAGGAAGAGGA
>APFE030359745.1:14470-37274 GCA_000404065.3 Pinus taeda
GTTTTGGGATCCAGTAGGAAATCTCTGTGTATACATGTTTTATGTGTTATGCTCTCGCATTTTTATTTTTCCTGTGATTTAGAATTCATATGCAGGTAATTTCTGTACGGGGTTAAAACCTACAATAAATGGTCATATCCATAAGAAATCAAATTTTCCATGTTTTCCTTTATCTTCTTTCCTGGAATCCCATTTCAAGACTTTATCCCCAATGAAAAAATCCTCTGCTTTGGTTCTTCTGTCAAATATCTTTTTAAGCTTTTCTTGCAGGACTTGGGATCTGTGATAGACCTCTTCTCTTATCTGCTGCACGTAAATAGTTTGATTGATCCTTCTCTGAATATCATTAGGTTTTGCTTGTATTTCTTGTAGTATCTTTATCACTGGGATTCCTAAAGAAGAAGGGAATACTGCTTCCATTCCATAAACCAATTGATAGGGGTTGGTCCCAATAGATCTCTTGGTGGTCAATCTGTCTGCCCATAGGGCATTCACAAGTTTTCTATGCCATTTCTTCTTGTTCTCCTCCAAGACTTTCTTAATAATGTTGATCAAGCTCTTGTTGGAGGATTCAGCTAGGCCATTACCTTGAGGGTAATAGCCTGTGGAATGGCCCAAGGTAATGTGGTATTTATGACAGAAATTAATCATTTTCTTAGACTTAAAGGCAGCAGCATTGGCTGTAATAATTCTCTCTGGGCAGCCAAACCTAGACAAGATGTTGGCCTAAAGAAATTGAATGATTACTAAGTCATTGTCTTGCTTGCAAGGGATGGCCTCTATCCACTTGGTAAAATAGTCTGTAGCAGTCAAAATCCACTTGTGCTGGCTAGAGGATGAAGGGAGCATTTCCCCAATGAAGTCTAAACCCCATTGTTGAAATGGTTTCTCAATGGAAATGGGCTTGAGGGGTAGAGGCAACAACTTTTTCATGCCTTCAAAGATCTGCATTTGTGGCAAGAAGTTACATATTTTTTCACAACAGGGAATAGGGTGGGCCAATAAAATCCAGCCCTTAGGATTTTGTCAGCAGTTGATTTCCAATGCAAATGTCCACCACAATCCCCTGCATGAAATTCTTGGAGTACTTTGTCGATTTCCTCTTTGATTAGACAATTTAATAAAACACCTTCATGGTTTTTCCAAAAGAGAACATGATATAAAATGCAGAACTTAGAAGCTTTCATTTTCAAAAATATTTTCTTGGTTCTAGATAATCCTAGAGGAGCTTGCAGGTTTAATAACACAAAAGATATGTCAGCATACCAAGGTGATTGTAAAAATGCTTGATTAATCTGTGGAGTCGTCATCTCCAACTCATTATCCAGTTGATTTACATCAAGGGCTTGAAAGTTAGTTTCAGCCATGAGTTTAGCTAGTCCTTGTCCTTTTATTAGTTTTGTGGGTTTAATTTCAATGTCATATTCCAGTATGGTGGCTATCCATTTGCCCCTTTTGCCTTCAATCCCATCTTGGTTCAGGATGTCTTTAATAACTGTGTTGGGCACATAAGCAATCACATGGGAGTACAAGATGTAAACTCTAAAGTCCTTGATGGCCTTTACGAGGGCATATGCTTGTTTCTCCATAATTTTATATTTTAGAGGGGCATCTCTAAGGGATTTGCTAAAGAAGTCTATGGGTTTTTCAAAACCCTGGTCATCTTTTTGAAGCAAGACAACATCAATTGTATGTTATGATGCAAACGAGAATATGATAAAGTCCTTGTCAAAATTGGGGCTAGTGAGGACTGGTGTTTGAGTTAAAGCTTGTCTGATTTCTGCAAAGGCTTGCTTAGTTTCCATGCTCCACTTGACCTTTGAGTCCTTTTTGAGCATTTTGTTTAGCAATCTTATCAACTCAGGCAGATTTGATATGAATCTCCTAAGAAAGTTGATTTTTCCCAAAGAGGCTTGTAGTTCTTTAATGTTTCTAGGGTGAGGGACTTGTAGGATGGCTTGTATTCTGTCTGGGTCAATTCTAATACCTTCTTTAGAGATGATATGGCCCAATAATTTTGCTTCTTCTAGGCCAAACAAGGACTTCTTTGGGTTTAATGATATGCCATATTTCCTGCAGAATATGAATACTTGCCTTAAATGAGCTAGGTGTTGTTGATCTGATTTGGAGAAGGTTGTAAGTTCATCTAGGTAAATGACTAAAACGTCATGGATTTCTTTAGCAAAAGCAATATCCATGGCTCTTTGAAAAGTTTCCCCTGCATTATTGATCCCAAAAGGTATTTTCACATATTTGAATGTTCCCCAAGGGGTGGTGAAAGCAGTTTTATTTTGGTCATCAGGGTGCATTAGGATTTGATTGAAGCCTGAGAATCCATCTAACAGTGATATTCTTGAAGCACCCACTACCCTTTGCAGAATGTGATCCATTTTGGGCAAAGGGTAGTTGTCCTTTAAAGAGACTTTCTTCAAATTTCTCAAGTCAACACATAAACTTATCTCCCCTGTCTTCTTTCTAGTGGGTACTAAATTTGAAACCCATTCTGAGAATTTGATTGGAGCTATAATTCCAGCTTCATACATTCTCTTAACTTCTTTTTCAATCAAAGGGAGCAGCACAAGGTTGACCCTCCTAAGTTTATGTTTGAAAGGTTTTTGGTTTTCTTTGAGAGGTATTGTGTGTTGGATTACTGCAGTATCATAAAACTTTAGGTCTTCATAACTCCATGCAAAGACATCTTGAAATTCTTTGAACAATTCTATATACTTGAGTTTTTGGTCAGGAGGCAGAGATTTGGGCAATTTTATCATTTTGGTATTTTCTATAGTTCCTAGATTACAGTCCTCAATTTCTACATTTAATACCTGCATTTTAGGTTTCCTAGAGATGTCATTTGAGTCAAAGATGTCCTCCAAATGAGTAAGGCCTGTAGGTAGAAAATTATCTTTCAGTTCAATGACCTCACATTCTGCTGCAATTGCATCCTCACCTTCTTTTTCATGAAGTTGTTGTAAATCTGTTTTAGTGAACTTGGTGGGATGTAGAAGTTGGTTTGTTGTTTCAGCAGAGATATGTGTTTCAACTTTGTCCATTTGGCTGCTTTCTTCTACAGCGTTGGTATCCATTTTTGTGCTTGTGAACTCTTCCTTCAAAGTTAGGAAATTATTGATTTGTGTATCATTTTCAAACACCTGCCAGTTTTTGACATTATCTGGCACTGTGGGTCTATGTTTTATTTCAGCAGTGAATAGGTGATTAGGCTTGAATGGCAATTTTCAAGTGCTTTCAAAAGTTGCTAGAATATGGGCATGCAGATTTTGATTCCTTGGAATCTTGGTCAGTTGGGTTTCAAGAAAGGTGTTGAGAATTTCCATTGTAGAAGCTCTATATGATCTCAGCCTAAGGTCATTTGTAATGAAGTTACCCTTTATTTGTTGAATAATGAGGTCAGTCTCCCAAAATTGATATCTGGGCTACACCTGAGTTTTTTATCACTTTGAGTCCTAAAAGGAGGGCTTCATACTTGGCCATGTTGTTACTGCACCTGAAATTCAATCTAAATGCATGTCCTTGAGTGTGTTCATCCTTCATATTATGTATCTAGACCCCTGCTCCTACTCCTAGCTTGTTAACAGATCCATCAAACTCTAGATACCATAGGTTTTCTTGATTTGCACTGGTATGAGGAACCCTTTCCATTTGCTCAGCAGGGATAGTTGGTTTTACAGTCTCATAGGGTTGTTCATGTGTGGCTGTTAATTTATTGTCTTCCAAGATTTCTTGAATCTGAACTGTGGATTCTTTGTCTAGGAATTCATCCTGACTCAAAGTCACCATTTCTACATCAGCTTGGGTTTGAATTTCAGTGTTGTATAAGATGAAAGAGTCCATGTCTGAATGTATGGAATAAATGGGAAAGTTTTGGGGTTTTTCTTGAGTACTAGCGACATACTTCATCAAAGTTTCTCGATATAGCCTTTTAGGCTAGACGAAGACTGAGATTGTGGCATAAGACATGTCTAGTTGCAAAGATCCTTGTAGCTTGGCACCCCAGGACCTAGATAACATCATTCCATACTTTGGTGGAATATCAGCTACCACCACATCCATTAGAATTTTCTTGGCTGGATATTGGACTAATGATACAGATAGATCCTTGATTAAGCCTAGACACTGGACCTGACTGGAATCAAAGGAAAACAAGTCTTTGTATGGCCTTGTGATGTCTAGGTCGAACTTCTCCATGACAGATTTGGGCATCAGATTATGTGAGGCTCCTGAATCAAACATTGCATTGTGAAGCACCTTGTCATGAATGTTTAGACTCACATAAAAGGGAGGGATTTCTCCATCTACTGTTTTACCATTTGCCTTAGGGCCAAATATAAGTTCTGGTTGATCATCAAGGATTTTTACTGAATCTTTGTTCTCTGAAATTTGTAATGATGTGTTGATTTGTTCCCTAAACACTTCATGCCTAGCTAATTCAGATAATGGGATGGACACTTTTAACTTACCTATTTCAGCCTCCATATTAAAGGGTTTTTCTATTTGTGTTTTGACATTTTGGGCAACTAGGTTATGCCTTTCAACTGAGTTATTAACAACTGCCTCTTTTACTGGAATGTCATGCTGAACTAGAGTTGTTTGTTGACCATCTTCCAAAGGTTCTTCTACCACTTTAATGAGTGGAGAGATAGCTATAGGGTGTTGTTTTGATTCATCCTTGTCTGAAACATCTTGTACTATTGGTCTATTTGGATTGGAAGTTGATTTAGGGATGATTGGTACATGAGAGCCCTTGAGTTTAGTTTTGGTAGGTTGCTTGATTTTCTTTTGCTTAGGGTCCTCAGGAATGTCTATACTTCTACTTCTCAAGTTGTATTGCTTATGGACTTCATACACAGTTGTTTCATATCCTTTCTTAAAATCGAAGGATTCCCCTGATTTCATTTGACATTGACTAAGTGTATGAGCCTCTTGGTCTTCTTCAGTTAGGAAAATTGGTTGGCCACTGTTGAGACCCATCAAATTAATGTGTGGGTCCTTTGTTGGTTCGCTAGATGTGGAAGCTTCTGCATAGTTTTCTTGGAAGGGAGGCCTTATGTTTTGGTCTGGACCAATCTTTCCTATATTGGGATTTTGATTTTTCCTGAAGTTTGGATTTCTTACATTGTTGTTTGGTTGGCTGTCCCAAGAAGATTTCCTCTCAATAGTTTCCACTCTATCTCTAACCTGTCCATGCCTTTAATAATTGCATCAAGTTTCTGTTCAAAGGCAGAGGGTTCCTCTTTGAAAGTTGTTCTTCTTTAAGTCCTAGCTCGATTTCATTTGGAGATTATATTAGCTTCAACACTCACAACTATGCTTTGCATATCTTCAAGACTGGGAGGAGCTCTCTCCCTGAGCTGGTAAGCCATGTCTGAATCAAAGCCATCAGGGAATTTAATCAGTGCTAAGTCTGGTGGTGGTCTAAGATTTATTGGAATAGCAAGGGATGTATTGTTGAATCTGGCACAATAATCTTGGACAGTCTCTTGTGGGCCTCTTTTTAAATTCTCATATTTAGTTAAGATGTGTAAAGGATCCTTTTTCTTCTCCCACCTGTTTAGGAAAGTTTGATAAGGGGCATCTGGATTAGCTATTGTCTTTGCAAGGAGTGACCTAAACCATGCCCTTACATCACCAGTTAAGCTCTGGACAAAAATTTTCATCCTAACATCATTATCATCAATCTCATAGTTTTCAAAATAATCTGTCATTCTCTTGTTATGTTGTTGAGTAGTGTAAGTTCTTGTACTATCAAAATAGGTAATTTTTCCCTGGTAATCCTATGGCATAGCCCGTGGATTAGTAGGCAACTGCAGGGGAGCATATCTATTTTCCATGTTGGCAGAAAAAAGTGGGACAGCTGGAAGCACAGGGGTTGAGATAAGTGTTGTGGATGGATGGGTGGAAAAGAGAGTTTGGAGTAATAAAGGTGAACTGGAAGAAGCTATAGCAATAGGAAGGAGGGCTTGAGAATTCGCTGTAGTAGGTTTAATTTGAATGGGTTTTTGCTAAGATGGTTCAAGGTTTGAATTAGCAGAACTCTCTTGATTTTTTGGTTTCCTAAGGCTCTTAGCAATCATATTTGGATTGTCAAAAATAGCTGGAGGATTTGGGTCTGGGTTTGACCTTGTGTATCGAGTTTTCTTCTTTGGAGCCAGCTTCTAAGTATGTTTTGGTATTTTTTAGGAATTCTTGGAGTATACAAGTTTTGACAATATTTTAAAGGAAGCTGTTAGAATGTACGAGAATTTGGGGCCTTCTTTCAGGGAGGTTTGAAACAAGGATGGCCAAACAAATCTTTGAGGCAGTTGTCTAGAAACTAAAACTAAACTAGAATTTGACAGAGGTAGCTTTTATCTACTCTTGTGATTGCATAGCAAGGACAATTTCAAAGGCTGCCTGGCTAGCTTCAAACTCCATTTGTAGCTTTAGAGTTTAGACAGTAGTAGAAAACATTCATTAAATCCCCAGTGGAGTCGCCAATGATGTTATCACTCAGGTTGTTCCCCAAAACTTGTTGAGAAAAGGGAATACGGTCGAGGTAACCACTAACCTGTCTTTTAGATGCAATTTCTAGCCAAAATACATCCAGAGAGGGCTCTCTCTCGATGTTTTAACTTTGTTTATTTTAAGTTTTATGCTCGTTATGATGTGCAGAGGTTTGTATTAAATGGGTTTCGATGGTGATTTCAAGCAGAGGTAGGATGTAGATCTGATAGGTTAATTCCATTGGGCAATGGAGTCGATGAAAGTGGATTGTTGAGTGTGTTTTTGTGATGATAGGCAATACTACAGAGCAAGATAATTAGTTTGGAACAATATTAGAGCCAATGATGGATGGGATGTAGGCCAGGGGGTAAAGGGCAGTCAAGAATCCTTTATCCTAGTGGCAGAGGGAAGATGCTTGAATACTTTCAAGGAGCAGTGAAGAATTCCTTGATAATGTTCAAAATTAAGGAATTAGTAGAAACATAAGCATTTAAGAATTTATATTCAAGCTAATTGTGAAGAAAACATAGATAACAGCAAGAATTGAACACAGAGTGTATTTAAACAAGTTCTGGGCTATTTGTTTTCCCTGTTGTTAAGATTATGAAACATATATGAGATTTGTAAACATAATAAACACAAAAAAAAACAGTTTAGAGTAACTTATTGTGCCAAATAAAGACACGGGAATTCTGTAGCAGAGTCAAGAGTCATCACATCCACATTCAGAAGGTCCAACAACAATGCATTTCAATGCCCCTTGTATTAATGAATATCTGAGTTACAGCGTAGTTCAAATGGGAGAATCACCAACCCCAAATACATTCTTTGGGGGGGTATTTATACAAAAAGAGATTTTACAAAATATCTTAAGGATAAGATAAGGAGTAATAACTTCCTTCATCTTCTTTGTCAGAGAAATAAAGGCAGAAATGAAGGCAGGAGTTATTGTAGCTGTGCTGGCTACTTTACTGACAAGATATTTTAGAATTTTCACCCAGGAATTTGGCTGGCAGTTATGTCCTTGCTTTGATTTCCTGCATTGTTGTCCTGATCTATTACCTGCTCTGGATTCATCTTTAATGTGTCCTGATCCTAGCTTGATCTCCTTCATTTATATCTGCCACGTGTCTTACCCTTTGACCATATGTACATAGGCAAAAAGGATCCAAATTCGCTTAGGAAAAACTTTCAGCATACTTTGCCACTAGTGTTCTATGGGCAATTTATGTCTTTGTATCTTTACTAGTATCTCATCAGCCTCAGTATATTTGTAAAAATTGGGCTTGACTTCAAACAGATGATTTATTTCATGTTCTATGAAAAACATGTTCTCCAGTTTGTCATACAAGCTCTGTCCAGAAGGAGGTCCTGTGTTTTCTGAGTTTCTGGATGATGTAGTGGTTTGATTTGTCACATACATGTTCACCCGATGAGCATACTGCTGATGTGATAATAGTTTTTGATTTCTTGTTACTAAACAGGGTAGACCCCTTTGCTGCACGTTTGTCAATTTCTCTGTGAAGGTATTAATATCCATTTGCATCTCTTAACACCTTCTTTCCAGAGTCTGTATAAGAGTTCTCATTGTTAGCACCTTCTTTATTGTCAAAATGGTGCCTGTCCTGTCATTGATCTCTAAATTTGCTAATTGTTCCTTGGTATTGGTGTTCAAAAAATGGATGAGTGCATTGGCCTGATCAGGCATATTTCCTAATGATGGCCAGGCCCTTTGTATTTGTTCTTGTGCCCTGTCTATTAATTCCATTTGCTTGTAAATTGTCTGAATTGATCTCCATTGGTCAGTAATGGATTGGCCAATCTTAGTCCACAAAATAATTTTAATATCTGCCAGAGGTTTATGTAAGGTGAGATCCTTTTCCAGTGTTTTCACCTTATTCTCCAGGGCCTTCACCTCTCTGGTCTTCTCTGCTACTATTATTTTTGATTTGTCATAACTTACTTCTAGCTTTGCTAGCCTTTCTTTTGTATCTCTGAGCTCTGACATTTGAGCTTCTAGCTCTTTCATTGCCTTCATAATTTCCTCCATTCTCATCCTGGTCTTAGGCTCTGTTGTTGTCGCTGCTGTAGCATTTCTGGTTGTTGTACCTATTTTCGATGTTGGCTCAATGGGAGGAATTTCTACTTTGTCTGTGGGGGGAGCAGAGACAATTATTGGAGCTATTTGGTGTGGCTAAGAGGTCAACTCTCCCTGCTTAGTTTGCAATGCTTTCTCCAGCTCTTGCTCTATCTGCATCAGCCTTTGGTTCATTCTCATTAATAAATCCATGACATCCTATTCTGCCTTTTCTTGTGCTAGCTCTATTATTTGAGGATGCATGGTGACAGTCAGCTTCAACTGCTTTCTAAGGGTAGCAATATCTTCCTCCTTCTTTTTGATCAATGCTTTGATGCCCTTGGCATCCTTGGGATCATGTCCCAACTCAACAATTATTTCCTTTAGAATCTTTATTCGATTGTCTTTAGCTAGAGAAGAGATGTTATCTAAGTCCAATTGAGCAAATGCGTTACTCAATGACTCTTTTAATTGGTGGGCCAGCATTGCTTTGTCTGCCAGCATGGCATAGACCATTTCACCTGTTTGTTTGTGCAATTCAATTTGATCCATTGGGTGAATGTGCTTGGCAAGGACCACTAAATTGGTCCTTATGTAGTCAGCTGCAGACTGTGGCTGCTGAACTTTAGGCTTGAAATGACTTAAAATCATTTTCTCCTCCTTGATGTCATAGGCTGCCATTAGTCTACGCTATTTGGAGGGTGTCATCTTAAGGAATTGGTCATACAACTGAATCCTTAATGACTCATTTTGAGCTTTAATCTCTATGAATGACTGCTTGATGTCTGATGGTTTCTTTGCTTGTGACCTTGAGGAGGAGACTTCCATTCCATGTTGCCTTAGTCCTTCTTGTCTATGAGAGCTAGCAGAAGTTTGTTGGCTAATGGATCTCCCTCCTCTTGGGCTTTCAGTAATGTCTTCCACAGTGTCCTCTTCAGAAGGATCTACCCTTTGCCTCTTGGCCTCTTGCTGACCTATTGATCCACTTGCAGGTGTGGTCTCTTCTCGATCCCTTTTCTTGCTTCTCTCCTCAGGAAGAGGAATCTGCAGTGCTGGTACCTCTAGTGCTTGTGTCTGTAGTGAAGGGGCTTGCCCTTGGCTGTGTTCCTTAGAGGTAGTAGGCTGTTCTTCCATGGTTTCTTGTTCTACCACTATCAACTCATTTCCCTTTGCTGTCCCTGTTGCTGGTGTAGTCCTTTCCTAGGCAACCCCTTGTGCAGTTGTGGCAGTTGATGAGCTCTCCCCAGTTGGATGTGGCTTTTTGAAAGGCACCTGCCCAAAAGATTCCAAGTCAAGATTTTTTTCCAAATCTTTCATGGTTTGTTCCATTTTTTCTTCCTAAGTTAACTCTTCAACTAGTGTGCCCTCCAACCACTCATCTTGGTTGGCATACTTTTCTATGTCAGGGATGCTGCAGTGTTCATAAGGAGCTAGCCTATATTTTAACCTTCTTGCATTGATGATGCCATATGGGTCATAGGGTACCCACCAAAAGCTTCTCTTGAGTCTGAGTGTTTGACCCAATAGCTCATCAACATCCTTCCATCCCTCTTTCTTGTTCATAGCAAAGGGGCCTAATTGGTCTCTGAGCTTCAATCAGGCCTTTTTCTTTGTGCTATGGAAGTGACTCAAATCTGAGTTGATGAATTGCCTGAAATATTCCAAGACAAACAGTCTCATTGGCACATACCTAGGCAGCCTGTAGGGGCACATTTCGTAGCCATATATCCTGAGAATAGTGTGATTCTGGTAGAAGTACCAGTCACCTATTTTATAGTTCTTGGAGGGCTATAGTATTTTTTGCATATCATGTGTCAGTCTGGGAGGAGGAGTTATCATCAAGAGGCAAGAGACTGGATACACAAATAGATCAACAAACTCACAATAAGAGTAGGGAGAGCTATGTACATCATGAAAGATTGTGGTCCAAAAAATAACAGACCTCCTCTCCCCTTTGTGTTCCAATTTTCTAATGGGGAATTAGAAGATATATGGTTGGTAATATAAAAATAGATGATAGATATAAGAAGAATATTTGAAGATTCCCTCCCTGTCTAGCGTCAACAATTGGTCATGCATCTTATTAGCAATAAACTTGGCATAATTGTACTTGACAGCAGGGGGATGCCCTGGGGTAAAAATAGACATCATAATCAATATGGTTTCATCAATTTTCTCACTTGTCTTGAACCCCAACACAAAATATATCATATCAAACACTAATCTACCCATTTCAGTGAAGCAGGCATAGTGAAAAGGAGGTGGCTCCTTGGGCTGGCTATCTGCCCTCATGAACACTTTGGCAATTCTGGCTATCTCTGAGCTGGAGATTTTGGGCCCTTCATCCAGTAAGTACTTCATGGTAAGAGGAAAATGGAGGTGTGTTGGTTTAAAGTTCAGCATCTGGTTGATAGAGTCAGGAGTGATATAGAAAAGAGTAGTCCCAGATGGAATTTTAACTGCTCTGTTTCTTGGCTCAAAGTTCTCAGAACAGAGGCGGATGATCTTAGGGAATATATTCACAGAGGGGAGGTAGTATCTGGGCAGGTTTGATTCCAAAATATCACATACATCATCTTGATTCAGGTAACTGTTTTTGAGCTCACAGACTACTTGAAGATGGTTTTGGAAACCTACAAGGTCTTGGATTAGGTAATCTCTATCAGCTAAGGGCAAATGTTCTAACTCTTTGTGGGGGGCATTGAGGGGAGTGATGTTTAAGGCCACTGGACCTTCCATGGCTTGGCTCTATTGCTATTATAATTGGAACTTTTGACTCTGTGCAGGTAAAAATGGGCAAGACGATGGCTTTGAGGATTTCTCCGGGATTTTCACTGTTAGAACTGGTTTGTTGGCCCGAATTCAATTCTGTGGATTGATGTCAGCTAGAGAAGCAGGAGCTATGGGATTTTTTGTCACAGTGGACTTCAATTGTGGGCAAAGATAGCTTTGGGGGTTCTTTAGAGAGTTTACCGGGCCGAACGAGCTCAATTTTAGATGAATGTGTGGATTTAGTGAATTTGGCAGCTTAGAGGCTTATGGGGAATTTTTGGGCAGCTACATAGTGTTTTTTCTTTGAATTATGGGTGCTGGTACTAATTTTACAGAGAAAATAATGGAAAACAGGGTCAGGAGTGACTTGTTGGTAAATACCTATTTTCTCGGTGAAATGGGCGACTTGCTGGAGACCAGGTGGGTCGAGGGGTCGAGCTGTGCACTGTGCTTGTTGGTTGGCAGACTTGAACGGTCGAAAATGGTGTTTTCGACGTAATTTTCATGTACATGTGTGTGCAAGAAACAAACAGTGAATGGGTAAAAACAAACACTTTTACCCTTGTTACACGAAAAATTTGACTTTGGCGGGTTAGGGGCGCTTTTTGGGATGACATCAACATGATGTCATTTTTGTCGTTTAATGGGTACGGACGCTGACATGGCAGGTGACATGGCGGGTGACGTCATCAGGTGATGTGAGCATGACATTAGCAGGGAAGGGGCAGGTGGTAAGAGGTAATATCGCACCGCTTTTGGGGGAAAGCGGTTTCGGGGAACGGGGCTCCGAACACACCGGGCACTTCACACACGTCCTCGGTATGGCGGAAATACCGCCCATCCCCTGGACACTATTATTCGATAGGTTGGGGCTTTCGAAATCATCGACTACCATCAGATCTAGGAGCGGCGATCGGACGGTTGGTGGGCGACTAAGGTGGCGGTCGTTTAACAGTAGCGGACCCATATTAATTTTTTCGATTTGTAAGGTTTTTTTGTTTATTCGCGAACTTTGGAAAAGTGGGTTTTCTGGGAAAAAATGCGGGTTTTGGATATTTATTTATCCAGAGGCCAAATAAGTCCCGATGGGCATGTGGAGGGTTGTTATTGGCCCTTGGTGAGCCAATAAATCCCTAAAGAAAATTTAAAATATGGCTATAGTTAGCCAAGGGTGGAGTTACTTATTTTTTAGGATTTTTCATGTATTTATATACTAAGGGGGGGGAAGCTATACATAGGAGTTATATAGTAAGGTTAGTAAGTTAATATGATTGTGGTGGATGGGTTTGTATGGCTTAGGCTAAGTTTTATAGACTGCAAACTTAGGCCAAGGGGAAAGAAGAGGATGACAAATGGTGAAGTTTGGGAAACTTTGGTAAGATAGGATAAAGAGTTTTTAGACAGGAAATGTGGCTTGTTTTGCCTAGGTAAAACATCTTTTCACTTAGTTTTGTCATGGAATGAAGTGGGCTAAAGGTAATGAGCAAATCTCACTACCCTTCGGGGGGAATGTTAGTAAGTGTTTCTTGGGAAAATGGGGAAGGGAATTAGTCATGCTCCATTTGATTTGTAGCCACCTTGCCATGCTACCTTATGATTTTATGAGATGACCACTTGTTTCCAAGGAGCCAATTGCCCACAAACCATACTTGTATACCATCAAAAATACCTACCCAACCTAGTATACCTAGCATTTTTTCTTCATTCTCATTGGGTGCACTTGAACTGGAAAACCCTAATTCTTCTCTTTTCTTTTAGCTGCCCTCCTATCTAAGTCTAGCCTTATTTCTTCCAGGGCTCAGATTAAGCTGTTGAGACCCTTTGCTTCTCTTCCTAACTACTGGCCTGCCAAGCTTAAATTGTTTGTGCAGACCTTTATTCTCTATTATAAGACAAGTACAATTCAAACATGATCTAGCCAGGATTAAGCTGTCTAGCTAATCATCAATTGTGGCAAGAGTTATCCCCTTTTACATAGTGAAAATTCATCAACATATGGAACCTTTGCAGCATAAAAAGGATGAAAATATCTGGCACTTCCCCAGTCAATCATGAAAAATGAGACCCTATTGGTATAGGAGGCTAACAGTGGCTCGACTTAGGGATGGCTTTTCCTAGTGAAAATTCAAGAACAACAGGTCATATGGCCTTATCTTTTAGTTCCTTGTTGTAGTCTAAATTTATCCTTGGTTGTTCATACAATGGCTCCTCTACAATACCTGTATTTCTCATGAACTTACTCCAAAATTGCAGCTCTGTTTTGGGTAGTTTGTTTGATCATTTCTCATCATTTTCATAGCTCCCAAGTCTGATTCTTTAGCTTCTTTTGATATGCTAAACATGCAAGACCCAAAGGTGACACAAGTCCTTGCTTTTCCTCAAAATTTTGCTGTAAATTATTCCCTATCCTATTGCTGTAAGAAACTGCAGAAAGTAAACACTATTATGTACAAGTTGAAGTGCTGCTATTCTTAACAAGGTGGCTGAAAATAGTGCTTTAGCATTCTGCCATTGACTGGTACACCCTCTACCTCTGTACCATCCAAACTTTTCAAAAAGTAGGTGTTGTTTCCTTGTACAGTTTGAATGATAAATGGCCCTCTCCATAAGAAATCAAATTTTTCATGTTTTCTTTTATCTTCTCTCCTGGAATCCCACTTCAAGAATTTATCCCCAATGTAAAAAATCCTCTGCTTTGGTTCTTCTGTCAAATATATTTTTAAGCTTTTCTTGTACGACTTGGGCTCTGTGATAGACCTCTTCTCTTGTCTGTTGCACGTAAATAGTTTGATTGATCCTTCTCTTAATATCATTAGGTTCTCCTTGTATTTCTTGTAGTAGCTTTATCACCAGGATTCCTAAAGAAGAAGGGAATACTGCCTCCATTCCATAAACCAATTGATAGGGGCTAGTCCCAATAGATCTCTTGGTGGTCAATCTGTCTGCCCATAGGGCATTCCCAAGTTTTTTATGCAAGTTCTTCTTGTTCTCCTCCAAGAATCTCTTGATAATGTCGATCAATCTCTTGTTGGAGGATTTAGCTAAGCCATTACCTTGAGGGTAATAGGCTATGGAATGACCCAAGGTAATGTGGTATTTATGACAGAAAGTAATCATTTTATTACACTTAAAGGCAGAAACATTGTCTGTAATAATTCTCTCCGGGCAGCAAAACCTACACAAGATGTTGGTCTTAAGGAATTGAATGATTACTGAGTCATTGGCTTGCCTGCAAGGGATGGCCTCTATCCACTTGGTAAAATAATCTGTAGCAGTCAAAATCCACTTGTGCTGGCCAGAGGATGAAGGGTGGATTTCCCCAATGAAGTCTAAACCCCATTGTTGAAATGGTTTCTCAGTGGAAATGGGCTTGAGGGGTAGAGGAAGCAAATTTTTATTGCCTTCAAAGATCTGGAATTTGTGGCAAGAAGTTACATATTTTTTCACATCAGAGAATAGGGTGGGCCAATAAAATCCAGCTCTTAGGATTTTGTTAGCAGTTGATTTCCAATAAAAATGTCCACCACAATCCCCTACATGAAATCCTTGGAGTACTTTGTTAGTTTCGTCTTTGATTAGACAATTTAATAAAACACCTTCATGGTTTTCCAAAAGAGAACATGATCTAAAATGCAGAACTTAGAAGCTTTCATTTTCAAAAATCTTTTCTTGGTTCTAGATAATCCTTGAGGAGCTTGCAAGTTTAATAACACGAAAGATATGTCAGCATACTAAGGTGATTGTAAAAAGGCTTGAATGATCTGTGGAGTCGCCATCTACTGCTCATTATCCACTTCATTTATGTCAAGGGCTTGAAAGATAGTTTCAATCATGATTTTATCTAGTCCTTGTCCTTTTATTAGTTTTGTGGGTTTAATTTCAATGTCATATTCCAGTATGGTGGCTATCTATTTTCCCCTTTTGCCTTCAATGCCTTCTTGGGTCAGGATGTCTTTAATAACAGTGTTGGGCACATAAGAAATCACATGGGAGTACAAGATGTAAAATCTAAAGTCCTTGATGGCCTTTACAAGGGCATATGCTTGTTTCTCCATAATTTGATATTTCAGAGGGGCATCTCTAAGGCCTTTTCTGAAGAAGACTATGGGTTTTTCACAACCCTGGTCATCTTTTTGAAGCAAGACATCAACAATTGTATGTTCTGATGCAAATGAGAATATGATAAAGTCCTTGCCAAAATTGGGGCTAGTGAGGACTGGTGTTTGAGTTAAAGCTTGTTTGATTTATTCAAAGGCTTGCTTAGTTTCCATGGTCCACTTCACCTTTGAGTCCTTTTTGAGCATGTTCTTCATCAATCTTATCAGTTTAGCCAGATTTGGTATGAATCTCCTAAGAAAGTTGATTTTTCCCAAAAAGTCTTGTAGTTCTTTAATGTTTCTGGGGTGAGGGACTTGTAGGATGGCTTGTATTATGTCTGGGTAAATTCTAATGCCTTCTTTAGAGATGATATGGCCCAATAATTTTCCTTCTTCTAGGCCAAACAGGGACTTATTTGTGTTTAATGATATGCCATATTTCCTGCAGATTATGAATACTTCCCTTAAATGATCTAGGTGCTCTTGATATGATTTGGAGAAGGTTGTAAGGTCATCTAGGTAAATGACTAAAAAGTCATGTATTTCATTAGAAAAAGCAATATTCATGGCTCTTTGAAAAGTTTCCCCTGCATTCTTGAGCCCAAAAGGCATTTTCACATATTTGAATGTTCCCCAAGGGGTGGTGAAAGCAGTTTTCTCTTGGTCATCAGGGTGCATTAGGATTTGATTGAAGCCTAAGAATCCATCTAACAGTGATATTCTTGAAGCACCCAATACCCTTTGCAGAATGTGATCAATTTTTAGCAAAGGGTAGTTGTCCTTTAAAGAGACTTTGTTCAAATTTCTCAAGTCAACACATAACCTTATCTCTCCTGTCTTCTTTCTAGTGGGTACTAAATTTGAAACCCATTCTGAGAATCTTATTGGAGCTATAATTCCAGCTTCATACATTCTCTTAACTTCTTTTTCAATCAAAGGGAGCAGCACAGGGTTGACCCTGCTAATTTTCTGTTTGAAAGGTTTTTGGTTTTCTTTGAGAGGTATTGTGTGTTGGATTACTACAGTATCATAAGACTTTATGTCTTCATAACTCCATACAAAGACATCTTGAAATTATCTGGACAATTCTATATACTTGAGTTTTTGGTCAAGAGGCAGAGATTTGGACAATTTTATCATTTTGGGATTTTTTGCAGTTCCTAGATTACAGTCCTCAAATTCCAAGTTTAATGGCTGCATTTTAGGTTTCCTAGAGATGTTATTTGAGTCAAAGATGTCCTCTAAAGGAGTAAGTCCTATAGGTAGAAAATTATCTTTCAGCTCAATGACTTCACATTCTGCTGCAATTGCATCCTCACCTTCTTTTTCATGAAGTTGCTGTAAATCTATTTTATTGAACTTGGTGGGATGTAGAAGGTGGTTTTCTATTTCAGAAGAGATATGTGTTTCAACTTTGTCCATTTGGCTGCTTTCTTCTACAGTGTTGGTATCCACTTTTGCGCTTGTGAACTCTTCCTTCAAAGTCGGGAAATTATTGATTTGTGTATCATTTTCAAACACCTGCCAGTTTTTGACACTATACGACACTGTAGGTCTATGTTTTATTTCAGCTGTGAATAGGTGATTAGGCTTGAATGGCAATTTGCAAGTGCTTGCAAAAGTTGCTAGACTATGGGCATGCAGATTTTGATTCCTTGGAATCTTGGTCAGTTGGGTTTCAAAAAAGGTGTTTAGAATTTCCATTGTAGCAGCTCTATATGATCTCAGCCTAAGGTCATTTGTAATCAGGTTACCCTTTATTTGTTGAATAATGAGGTCAGAGTCTCCCAAAATTGATATCCGGGCTGCAACTAAGTTTTTTATCACTTTTAGTCCTAAAAGGAGGGCTTCATACTCGGCCATGTTGTTAGTGCACCTGAAATTCAATCTAAATGCATGTCCTTCAGCGCGGTCATCCTTCATATTATGTATCCAGACCCCTGCTCCTACTCCTAGATTTTTAACAGATCCATCAAACTCTAGATACCAGAGGTTTTCTTGATTTGCACTGGTATGAGGAACCCTTTCCATTTGCTCAGCAAGGATAGTTGGTTTTACAGTCTCATAGGGTTGTTTATGTGTGACTGTTAATTTATTGTCTTCCAAGATTTCTTGAATCTGAACTATGGATTTTTTGTCTAGGAATTAATCCTGACTCAAAGTCACCATTTTTACATCAGCTTGGGTTTGAATTTTAGTGTTGTATAAGATGAAAGAGTCCATGTCTGAATGTATGGAATAAATGGGAAATTTGTGGGGCTTTTCTTGAGTACTAACCACATACTTCATCAAAGTTTCTCGGTATAGCCTTTTAGGCTGGCCGAAGACTGAGATTGAGGCATACGACATGTCTAGTTGCAAAGATCCTTGTAGCTTGGCACCCCAGGACCTGGATAACAGCATTCCATACTTTGGTGGAATATCAGCTACCACCACATCCATGAGAATTGTCTTGGCCGGATATTGGACTAATGATACACATAGATCCTTGATTAAGCCTAGACACCGGACCTGACTGGAATCAAAGGAAAACAAGTCTTTATATGGCCTTGTGATGTCTAGGTCCAACTTCTCCATGACAGATTTGGGCATCAGATTATGTGAGGCTCTTGAATCAAACATTGCATTTTGAAGCACCTTGTCATGAGTGTTTAGACTCACACAAAAGGGAGGGACTCCTCCATCTATTGTTTTACCATTTGCCTCAGGGCCAAATATAAGTTTTGGTTGATCGTCAAGGATGTTCACTGAATCTTTGTTCTCAGAAATTTGTAATGATATGTTGATTTGATCCCTTAACACTTCATGCCTAGCTAATTCAAATAATGGGATGGACACTTTTAACTTACCTATTTCAGCCTCCATATTAAAGGGTTTTTCTATTTGTGTTTTGACATTTTGGGCAACTAGGTTGTGCCTTTCAACTGAGTTATTAACAACTACCTCTTTTACTAGAATGTCATGTTGAGCTAGAGTTGTTTGCTGACCATCTTCCAAAGGTTCTTCTACCACTTTACTGAGTGGAGAGAAAACTATAGGGTGCTGTTTTGATTCATCCTTGTCTGAAACATCTTCAACTATTGGGCTGTTTGGATTGGAAGTGGATTTAGGGACGACTAGTACATGAGAGTCCTTGAGTTTGGTTTTGGTAGGTTGCTTAATTGTCTTTTGCTTAGGGTCCTCAGGAATGTCTATTCTTCTTCTTCTCAATTTGTATTTCTTATGGACTTCATAAACAATTGTTTCACATCCTTGCTTAAAATCGAAGGATTCCCCTAATTTCATTTGACATTGACTAAGAGTATGAGCCTCTTATTCTTCTTGAGTTAGGAAAATTGGTTGGCCACTATTGAGATCCATCAAATTAATGTGTGGGTCCTCTTTTGGTTCACTAGATGTGGAAGCTTCTGCATATTTTTCTTGGAAGGGAGGCCTTATGTTTTGGTCTGGACCAACCTTTCCTATATTGAGGTTTTGATTTTTCCTGAAGTTTGGATTTCGTACATTGTTGTTTGGTTGGCTGTCCCAAGAAGATTTCCTCTCAATAGTTTCCACTCTTTCTCCTAACTTGTCCAGGCCTTTAATAATTGCATCAAGTTTTTGTTCAAAGGCAGAAGGTTCCTCTTTGAAAGTTGTTCTTCTTTCAGTCCTAGCTCGATTTCGTTTGGAAATCAGATTAGCTTCAACACTCACAGCTATGCTCTGCATATCTTCAAGACTAGGAGGAGCTCTCTCCCTGAGCTGGTAAGCCATGTCTGAATCAAGGCCATCAGGTAATATAATCAGTGCTAAGTCTGGTGGTGGTCTAAGATTTATTGGAATAGCAAGGTATGTATTGTTGAATCTGGCACAATAATATTGGACAGTGTCTTGTGGGCCTCCTTTTAAATTCTCATATTCAGTTAAGATGTGTAAAGGATCATTTTTCTTCTCCCACCTCTTTAGGAAAGTTTGATAAAGGGCATCTGGATTAGCTATTGTGTTTGCAGGGAGTGACCTAAACCATGCCCTTACATCACCAGTTAAGCTCTGGACAAAAATTTTCATCCTAACATCATTATCATCAATCTCATAGTTTTCAAAATAATATGTCATTCTCTTCGTATGTTGTTGAGTAGTGTAAGTGCCTGTACTATCAAAATAGGTAATTTTGCCCTAGTAATCTTGTGGCATAGCCCCTGGGTTAGCAGGTAACTGCAGAGGAGCATATCTATTTGCCATGTTGGTAGGAAAAAGCGGGACAGCTGGAAGCACAGGGGTTGAGATAAGTGTTGTAGATGGAGGGGTGGAAAAGAGAGTTTGGAGTAATAAAGGTGAACTGGAAGAAGCTATAGCAATAGGAAGGACGGCTTGAGAATTCGCTGCAGTAGGATTAATTTGAATGGGTTTTTGCTGAGATGGATCAAGGTTTGAATCAACATAACTCTCTTGATTTTTTGGTTTCCTAAGGCTCTTAGCAATCAGATTTGTATTGTCAAAAATAGTTGGAGGATTTGGGTCTGGGTTTGAGCTTGCGTATCGAGTTTTCTTCTTTGGAGCCATCTTCTAAGTATGTTTTGGTATTTTTTAGGAATTCTTGGAGGATACAAGTTTTGACAATATTTTAAAGGAAGCTACTAAAATGTAGGAGAATTTGGGGCCTTCCTTCACGGAGGTTTGAAACAAGGATGGCCAAACAAATCTTTGAGGCAGTTGTCTAGAAACTAAAACTAAACTGGAGTTGGACTGAAGTAGCTTTTATCTATTCTTGTGATTTCATAGCAAGGAAAATTTCAAAGGATGCCTGGCTAGCTTCAAACTCCATTTGTAGCCTTAGAGTTTAGACAGTAGTATCAAACATTCATTAAATCCCCAGTGGAGTCGCCAATGATGTTATCACTCAGGTTGTTCCCCAAAACTTGTTGAGAAAAGGGAATACGGGTGAGGTAACCACTAAGCAGTCTTTTAGATGCAATTTCTAGCCAAACTACATCTAGAGAGGGCTCTCTCTATATGTTCTAACTTTGTTTATTTTATGTTTTATGCTAGTTATGATGTGGAGAGGTGTGTATTAAGTGGGTTTGGATGGTGATTTCAAGCAGAGGTAGGATGTAGATCTGATAGGGTTAATTCCATTTGGCAATGGAGTCTATGAAAGTGGACTGCTGAGCGTTTTTCTGTGATGATAGGCAATACTACAGAGCAAGATAATCAGTTTGGAACAATATTTGAGCCAGTGATGGATGGGATGTAGGCCAGCGGGTAAAGGGCAGTTAAGAATCCTTTATCCTAGTGGCAGAGGGAAGGTTCTTGAATACTTTCAAGGAGCAGCGAAAAATTCCTTGACAATGTTCAAAATGAAGGAATTAACAGAAACATAAGCATTTAAGAATTTCTATTCAAGCTAATTGTGAAGGAAACATAGATAACAGTAGGAATTGAACACAGAGTGTATTTAAACAAGTTATGGGCTATTCGTTTTCCCTGTTGTTAAGATTATGAAACATATATGAGATGTGTAAACATAATAAACACAAAAAAACACAGTTTAGAGTAACTTATTGAGCCAAAGAAAGACACAGGAATTCTGTAGCAGAGTCCAGAGTCATCACATCCACATTCAGAAGGTCCAACAACAATGCATTTCAATGCCCCTTGTATTAAAGAATATCTTAGTTACAACGCAGTTCAAATGGGAGAATCACCAACCCCGAATACATTCTTTGGGGGGGTATTTATACAAAAAGAGAGTTTACAAAATATCTTAAGGATAAGATAAGGAGAAATAACTTCCTTCAGTTACTTTGTCAAAGATATAAAGGCAGAAATGAAGGCAGGAGTTATTGTAGTTGTGCTGGCTACTTTACTGACAAGATATTTTAGACTTTTCACCCAGGAATTCGACTGGCAGTTATGTCCTTGCTTTGCTTTCCTACGTTGCTGTCCTGATCTATTACCTACTCTGGATTCATCTTTAATGTGTCCTGATCCTGGCTTGATCTCCTTCATTTATATCTGCCACGTGTCTTGCCCTTTGACCAGATGTACATAGGAAAAATGGATCCAAATTTACTTAGGCAAAACTTCCAGCATACTTTGCCACCACTGTTTTGTGGGAAACTGATGTCTTTGTATCTTTACTAGTATCTCAGCAGCCTCAGTATATCTGTAAAAATTAGGCTTGAATTCAAACAGATAATTTATTTCATGTTCTATGGAAAACAAATTCTCCAGTTTGTCATACAAGCTCTGTCCAAAAGGAGGTCCTGTGTTTTCTGAGTTGCTAGATGATGCAGTGGTCTGATTTGTCACATACATGTTCACCCAATGAGCATACTACTGATGTGATAACAGTTTTTGATTGCTTGTTACTAAACTGGGTATACCCCTTTGCTGCAAGTTTGTCAATTTCTCTGTGAAGGTATTAATATCCATCTGCATCTCTTGACACCTTCTTTCCAGATTCTATATAAGAGTTCTCATTGTTAGCACCTTATTTATTGTCAAAATGGTGCCTGTCCTGTCATTGATCTCTAAAGCTGTTAATTGTTCCTTGGTATTGGTGTTCAAAAAATGGATGAGTGCATTGGCCTGATCAGGCATATTTCCTAATGATGCCTAGGCCCTCTGTATTTGTTCTTGTGCCCTGTCTATTAATTCCATTTGCTCGTACATTGTTTGAATTGATCTCCATTGGTCAGTAATGGACTGGCCAATCTTAGTCCACAAAATCATTTTAATATTTGCCAGAGGTTTATGTAAGGTGAGATCCTCTTCCAGTGTTTTCACCTTGTTCTCTAGGGCCTTCAGCTCTCTGGTCTTCTCTGCTACTGTTATTTTTTATTTGTCATAGCTCACTTCTAGCTTGGCTAGTCTTTCTTTTGTCTCTCTGAGCTTTGACATTTGAGCTTCTAGCTCTTTCACTGCCTTCATTATTTCCTCCATTTTCATGCTGGTCACAGGTTCTATTGTTGTTGTTGCTGTAGCATCTGTGGTTGCTGTCCCTGTTGTCGAAGGTGGCTCAGTGGGAGGTATTGCTTCTGTGTCTATGGGGGGTGAAGAGACAATTGTTGGAGCTATTTTGGGTGGCTGGGAGGTCGACTCTCCTTACTTAGTTTGCAATGCTTTCTCCAGCTCTTGCTCTTTCTGCATCAGCCTTTGGTTCATTCTCATTAATAAATCCATGACATCCTCTTCTGCCTTTTCTTGTGCTATCTCTGTTGTTTGGGGCTGCATGGTGACAAGCAGCTTCAACTACTTTCTAAGGGAAGGAATATCTTCCTCCTTCTTTTTGATCAATGCTTTGATGCCCTTGGCATCCTTGGGATCATGTCCCAACTCAAAAATTATTTCCTCGAGGGTCTTTATTCGGTTGTCT
>APFE030359749.1:11661-47390 GCA_000404065.3 Pinus taeda
ATCGCAGATCAACTATAGAGGAGGTCCGGTCAGCGCTCAACAGGACAAACGGAGGGTGCGCTGTTCGTAAAATGGGACCAGCGCGAAAAAGACGTGTGCTTCCGCGCTGGCAGCGCGTCAGATACACTGGCCTCCGCCTGTCAGCGCGGTTATTTGATTAACAAATGCGATGATCCATTTAACTTAGGCAAAGAGGGTTTTTTAGCCTTTTTTGAGGAGCATGAGTATAGGTGAATGTGGTTTATAGCACAGTAGGGAGACTGACATGATGGCAGTGACATTTTACTGTGTAACACTAGGGATAGGGTCTTTGTATCTCATTTGAAGCAGATTCTAAGAAGAGAGGACTTTCTAGGTTTTCCCCTTGAAGGGGTTTTTCCCTTGCTGAGAGCCTAAATTTGTGTCCTCTTTTGTTGTTATTACTTCTTCATATTGCTTGATGAATGAATCTAACTAAAATAATATAAATATAACTAAGATTCACAAAAAAGTATCAAGGTCAAAGAAAATAAGTTTAATAAGTTGCCTAATTATCATTTTATAACATGGTATCAGAGATAAGGTGAGCAAGGAAGGCAACTAGAAGGACATGAGAAATAATTGTTGATCAAGGGATAAGCAGCTCTCAAGGCCTAAAAGAAGAATATTGTCTCTTGAAGGGATTTGGTTAAAGGCTTGTTTGTAGAAGACCCTTCTAATATAGGATTTCTACATTGAAGAAGAAAAAAAAATAACTACATCCATCTCACAAGGAGGGTATTGATATCGCAAAAATGAAAGTCTATTTGCAAGGAATCAATCTTGGAATTAGTTAGTGCAGGAACCCTAAGGAACATATTTCAAGGGCAACATCAAGAACTCTCTGAAGGTCTTGAATACATCAAGAAGGTTGGATATATTATTCAAGTAAGTATCACACTATCTCATAATAGTTGAATCTTCAAGTCATGTAGGTTATTTTGGTATGGAGAGAAATAAGCTCATTGGGGCTTCAAACTATCTAGCATGGAAGAAAATGATTGACATGATACTCACAGAATGATGTAATAGGATATGTTATTCGGGAAGTGAACTTGAGAAATATAAGACACAAGAACAAGAAAAGTACAAGAATGGGGAAGTAAGAGCTCAAAGGATAATAGTTGTATCAATCAAGGATTCTCTTGCTCCATTTGTGGCAAACTTGAAGACTTCTAAGGAAATGTATGACAAGCTAGTGAATTTATACTTTGTAAGTATAACAGGTCAAAAGATGCCATTATGGAGAAAAATATATAGAATGAAGACATTTAAGGATGAGTATATGGCATTCTTCCTCATGAGAGTCTCTCAATTATGAGACCATTTGCAAGGACTCGGGGAACCAATCATTAGTTCTCATTTGATTGTATGTGTTCTAAATGCATTGCCACCAAAATGGAGAAACTTTGCAACAAGTGTCTACTCCAAGGAGGATTAAACCCCCTTTGATGAGTTGTGGGCACAATGCATACTAAAAGAATCAAGGATCAAGGTCAAGGATGACATTGGATTAGATGAGCAGTCTCAAGCCTTTCTAGCCCAAGTCAAGAAGATGAAGAGAGGAAAGTTTCTAAATTCCAAGAAGAAAGATATGTCCAAGGTACAATTCTTCAAGTGCAATGACTTGGACACTACAATATGGACTTTCCAAATCAACATAATAATAAGAGAAAGGATCGAAGTGAATCTCACGTAGTTGAAGCAGTGGCAGAACCTGAGAAAGAACGAAAAGATGAAAGAAGTGAAGGATATTTACTACTGAAAGAAGGTTCACTAACTTCTAAGTTCTTTATGAATATTGATTTCTCTTTAGATTATATGTTTTGCATAAGCATAATGGGATAGAATCATATGATACTAGCATGTATGGAATTTATTATGTTACTTAGTAGAAATCATCTAGGATATAATGTTAGCCCATTTTGCATAATTCTCATCCAAATTATGTTAGATATTGTCATCTTACTTAAATGGATAATTATTATTCATGAAGGACCATCATCTTGGAAATTCCTTGGGAAAATAATCATGACAAGAATAGTATGTATTCTATGTAATGTGGAAACATACTGGAAAAAAAGGATGAAAGTTTGTAATGGGTCAGGATACATGTTTTTTTGAGATATATGGATATCTATATGATTGGATGAAAGATAGGAATGTATGTTGAAAAGTAAACTTTAGATAAGATTCATATATACAAGAATCTTATGAAATAAACTTGGTTATAAAGATATGATTAAGTATTAAAGATGCTAGAAAAGAAGAGAATGTGACTTACTTAAGAATGTATAGAATATTGGGAATTTATCTAGAATATATATTTGATATCAATTAACATCTAGTATAATCTCTAGAAAAAAGTTGTAACTTGGTAATCAAGTTCGATTCTTGGTGACTCTGATGCATAAAGGAAATATCCAGTGGAAATGGTCAATGTGGATTTTGATAATATGAGAGGTCACCATGGTGAGGTAAGTTGGTTTCATTTATGGTTTGGTTATCTAGCTAACATATTACTTTTGGCTACCAGGAAAAAAATGTTGCAGGAATACATGATGAAAGTTGCAGCAAGTTCAACTGTATGAACGAAGAATGTTGAGAATGTCTAGTACCTAGAAACTGTAAAGTCAAGATTAGTCCATCTTGGGATCAAAAGGGTAGTTATACGAGAAGACAACTTGAAGGTCAAGGAAGATCACTTTCATGATTATTTTAAAGATCAAGAAGGCTTAATGCAATGCCTTCATGATTAAAGAAGAAAGTGATGATCAAGTAAGATGACCTGGATCCTGTCACAAGTATGAAAGAGTGGAAATGGCTCCATGATACCTCAAAAGAAAAAAAGTGATGCAAAAGAAAGAGGGAACCATGTAGCTATAAATATCAAGTAGTTGATACTCTCATCAAGACAAGAAGTGAGGCTTGTGGCATTAGCTTCCATTATTGGAAGGAAGGAATCTCCTTTTGTGTGATAGGGAGAAAAATGAGTCTTCGTGAATAAGGTACAAATTTCCATTAACAAGATTAAGGGAGAATAGGGATGTACTCTCAGGTTGAGAGGGAGTGATGATGAACATCACATGTGCATTCTCCTCTTCAAGGGTCGAAGAGAGAATGACGGAGGATTGCATAAGCATTTATCATTTCCTTAAGGATATAACATCCATGAAAGGAAAGGATCGACACTCTTTGAGGATGGGACAGGAATCCATGAAAAGAGTGGTTGAAGAGGATCAATATTATTTAAGTACTCAGGTATGGAGATTCAAGATAATTATTGTCCTAAAATGACATACCTTGTGGACATCCAAATGGGGTATGTACCTTAGAGAGGTAGTGTGGTATCACACATAAAGCTTCCTAGCATAAAGCTATTAAATAAAGAAGAGCTTGTCCAGTTAGGCCTCAGGGACAATGGTGGCTCTAATGATGATTCTTATAACATGGCTTATCAATCCAACTCCCCTTTAGGACTCTTCAGTTTGAGATATGATGTTGTATTGGTTGTATAATTATGAATAACTCCCTAGTTAAGAGGGAGTGTTGAGAAATGTAACTAGTTTTGGTCTTCATAATTATTGTACTCATTTCAATATGTATCCTATGTAACAAACAAGAAAAATAAAAGAAAAAATATTATTATTAAAGCATGGGTTTCATGCTCATTATTAATGGTATTCTAGGTAAAATAATGTTCTTTGTGGTTCTAGGGTTTGTTAGGTCTTACGATTTATTGTCATGAGTCAATGGAGTCAACATCATGTTTATAAGACCCTTAGGGGCAGTTTGTAATTGTAAAAATAATTATTTTTTATTCTAGAAAGTCTTCAAATCTCTAAGAGTACAAGTCATCCCTGAGATCCACAAATCAACCTAAAGGAGGGGATTCAACCCCTTGAGAAGGCTATATAAAGAGTAGTTCGACTTCATTTGGAGACACACCCACTCACAATTTTGATCTAAAAGAAACAATTCGATCTATAGATGGGTAGTTACAAGAAGGAGAGCAAAGGTTAAGAAGAAGGAAGAAGCACAAAATTTCTTGGTTTTTGGGCTCTATCTCTCTCACATGTGTGAAATTATAGGGTTTCTAGGTTGCAGGAAGAGGCTGAAGTTTAAGGGCCAAGTTGCAATAGGACGAAGTACAAAAACTGGTATCTGGAAGAAAGGAAACTTTGTTTAGACCTCACATACCTTAGGAAGAGTTGTCTTTCTCTTGGAAGGTCCTAGAAGGAGGTCAAATTAGGGTTTCTTTAGGAGTTGCATGGTCAGAGTTGTAGGTCGAAGTTGTAGATTGAGTAGCAGTGTTGTAGCTAGCATATTTAGTTGCAGTGTGTAGCAATTTGGTGTAGATTTAAGAAGTACTTGAGGAAGGGTTGACTTGGTACTAGGAGAAGGACTTTATCTAGGGATTGGGTCTTTGTATCTCATTTGAAGCATATTCTAAGAAGAGAATATTTTTTGGGTTTCCCCTTGGAGGGGGTTTTCCCTTGCTGAGAGCCTACATTTGTGTCATTTTTTGTTGTTATTTATTCTTGATATTGTTTGATGAACAAATCTAACTAAAATAATATAAAGAATATAGCTAAGATTCACAAGAAAGTATCAAGGTCAAAGAAAATAAGTTCAATAAGATGTCAGTTTATCATTTTCTAACAATATTTACAGGGAACAAAATGGAGTGGCAGATTTGGGGAAAAACAAAAATGGAATGGCAGACACTCTATCAAAGGTTGGGCACTGATACCTTCCGAGGGAGATCAACTATACTACATACTTCAATGATCAATATCAAGGAGGTGGAAAAATTTACTTCATCTAGTTCTCAATTGTTGGATATGTTGTTTTTTGTTTTCCAATATTTGTAATATGTAATCATATGGTGAAGATGCGAACATCTTAGTACATTATGATGGAATAGTCTTTGATAACATACTCAATACTAGCACCTTTTGCATTTTGCATTGGCACACTCTTTCAATAATCTACAGATCTTTGGTGACTCCAAAATCATCATAAATTGGTTCAATAACATCAATAATTTCCATGCACATTCACTTAGAAACATTTTGGATGAAATTTTGGATTTCAAGACTCAATTTAATTATGTTACATGTCAACGCATTTACAGGGAATGGAATGAGGTTGCTGACAAACTTTCCAAGGAGGCTACGACACTCCCAGAGGCATGTGGATGATACAGGAACATATTGGTGCAGAAAAATATCAATACTATCACCAGCCCTACATTGATAGGGCATATACTAGGGCAGACATGCCCTGAATTTTTGTTTATATTTTCAGCTAATGCATAGTGTTGCTTTATGTATATATTTATGATTATATCTCTGTTCACTAGACACATCGAGCACATCCTACGTGGTGAATATGTACAACTCTTTTTGGAAATGGCCTCGGCCATAGCTTATTTTTTTAGCACTACCTGAATGGCTACAGCCAACAGTTATGCATATGCCAACGACATCTACTATATGTAATTTTTCAAATTAATGGAAAGTTACTATTTTTCCTTGGGAAAAAAAACAGACTCAATACTAGGTAAAAATAAATGTATTTCACTAGATTATGATGTATTTGAAGGGATATTTTGACATATGTAAACAATCATTTTATATATAATATAAATTCTGTTGGTTTTTCTTACTAGAAAAAAAATGATATGTTGTGATCTTCATCGAAATTGAGTGTTTGTTAAAAAATGTAATAGGCTTTGTTAATATTATATAGCCACCATGATGAAGGTTGTGCAAATACATGTAGATTGTAATCCTTATATTTTATAAAAAAGTTATTGTTTTTTAATGAGGGGATGAAGAAGGAGAATGTCAAAAATATAAGAAACAAAGTGTGAAATATAATGTTTTATAAAACATCATATGCACACACATTTAGATTAATGCATATCATTTTTAATATTTTGTTTTTAAGAGAAACGTGTATTAGGTTTAAGATGATTTCAAATATGGTTATATATATATATATATATATATATATATATATATATATATATATTATATATGAAGGAGAGAAAAATAGAACGTGAGAAATGAAAATAAGTTAATGAGAGAATTATGAGAGTTTATTTTGAAATGGATCATTACATAATTTTTGATCCATTTTGGTATTTTATGG
The DNA here is from genome assembly GCA_000404065.3 of Pinus taeda. Taxonomy (NCBI): domain Eukaryota; kingdom Viridiplantae; phylum Streptophyta; class Pinopsida; order Pinales; family Pinaceae; genus Pinus; species Pinus taeda. Next base: position 17,839 of record APFE030359749.1, read on the forward strand.
ATGGAAAAATTCGAGGAATTGGCTTGTAGGTTCATTTATTGGTAGGTTGTAGTTTGGAGATTTAGGGTCTAGAACCTTTTAGAGCCATTTAGAGGCACAAAATGACACTTTTAGGGCTAAAACATTTTTATCATAGCTCCTAACCCCTTGATGCTATTCTACACATTGAAATCACCTCAATCAAATTTGTATGATGAAATTAGGACTCATGCAAATTGATCACCTTGTTGGTCATTATGGTATCAAGTGGATGCCACATTAGCCCCAATTAATCACACATGTAGGGCTAGTAATGTGTGGAATTTCAAGAATATTATAGAGGGTCAAAACCCTAACACTACTTGAGGGTTGAGGCATGCAAATACCTATTTTCGTGGCTACAACCACCCTCCAAAATTTTGCATATGCTTCGATTTTGGAGTCTTCCTTCTTAACCACAACAACTCATCTAGCATTAATCCATGTATTCATGTTTCAATTGAGACTCATATTTTCATTTTAACTTATGTTTTATTACTTAGTTGATTTTCTAACTCACAAGTTGGTCTCCTAAATTGATCTCACAATAGTTTTGGGCTTGCACCCAGAAACTGCGCAATCCTTGAGGGTAACTGGCCTTGATGATGGGAATTTCATAGCCTAAATGCTAGTGAGCCTTGAGCTCAAAAAATGCGCAGTCATGAGGAGGAAGCCCAACACTGAGCCCAGAAATTGTGAAACCCTCACTGACATCAGAAATTGCACAGTGCACTAAGCCGAAAAGTTGCTCAGTTCCCCATAACTATGTAGTATTTCCCGATAGTGTGTATGGAAAGGTTCCCCCAAAAAAAAAGAAGAAAAAAGCATCCCTAAAAAATGGGGATCTATTTTATTATCCCGGAGGAAGCACTTGTGCTATTTTAGAAACTTTCGCCAAGTGTCACTTTTTCTTTGATTTTAGGCATGTGTGTCATAAACCCTAATTCATCCAAATCTGTTTAATCGACGATTCTAGAGCTCATTTACACATTTGATATTGGAGCTCTAGAATTCCTTAGGAGATTAAGGAACCTTTGGTGCAATGGTCGTCGATTTTACAGTGTGATTTTTTCTTTTATCGTCTTTTGCCAATTTTTCTGTCAATTTTTGTCATCTGGATTGTGTGAGTGTTGTTTCACTTATTTCTTTTCATGGTTGTTGGTGTTTTGAATTGTTTTAACTTGTAGCAGTGTTATTTTAAGTTTTAGATTTCCTTTCCCAAATGTCGCATTAGTTTTCCTGTTTTTTCACTAATGGCCGTTGTCGCGACAACTCTCCTCACTTACTTCATTGTCCTTCCATTTGATTAATTACTGCACTTGATTCACATGCATTCATCTACACTTAGTCAAATTTGCACTCAGCTTCACACTATCTCTCAGATATGATCGTTTTCACACTTCCCTTGGGCAGATATGGGTTTCCCTTGGCCAAATCTCACTTTTCACAGCTGGCAGTGTGCAATTTGGAGGCTCAAGCCACAAGCTTGGCCTCTGCAATTGTGTAGTTCAAGTTGGCTCCAATTGCGCACTGCGCAGTTCCAGGAGCCAATCTCTCAGCTTGTCCACTGAGACTGCATAATATGTAGTCTCTCCCATGCCCCTACCTGATCCAGGGGGATATTGGTGTCCACCCGCCTATTCCACCTAGACCTCTAGTCGTTTTCATCCATTTCCTTGTTTATTGTGACATTTACTACTTTTAGCAGTTTTCGGGTCCTGAACTTCCAAAGCAGTTTTGACCCCCTAAACGAAGTTCTTTTGAGGTCCGCAGTAGGCCCTTGCCTATGTGACTACCAAAAATCTTGCATTACTCGAAGAGACATTTCTAAGAAGGTATCGTAAACGCCAAACATAGATAATATGAACAAGTTACGACCCCAGGAAGTTGGTTGCCTAATTAACCCCAATAGGGCCAACAAACTCTTGGCGATCCATCTCCTAGGGTTAGGGTTTTGGTTTTGGTTGTGTAGGGTTTTCCCTTGTTGTTGAATAATAAATAGTCCCTTGGGCCTCATTGTAACACAATTCAGAGGCATGTAGCCACCACATCTCTTCACAAAGATAAGCTACCATCACCCGAGCTAGTTTATTTCCATTTTTTTTGTAAGCATATTTTAGTATTTGATATTTTAATGAAATGAAGTTTTATTTTTGCTGAATCTTTGTATTTATGGTTATATTTGTAATTTTCTTCATTCTCGTTTAAGTTTGGATCAATGGTATCAGAGCGGTCTTCTCTTTCTCTGTTTTTCTTTGCATGTCCCCAATAAGGTAGGGATATAAGGAGTTAGGGCTCAAACTGGTCGAACCTTTGCAAGACCAACCTTGCAAATCCTGACGACCTCCCATGGTAGAAGAGAAAAAATATGAGGGGGAAGGAGATCCTTTCAAAATATTGCTTGAAGTAGCCTTTGAGCGACAGAGGAACGCGATGATGGACAACTTTGCCCATATCCTACAACGGCTACCCAAAGCTGACGCATATCCTTCTAGCACCCACTCTAGAAGAGACATATCCTTTAAGGTATAAGTTAACTTTGGCATTCCCATTTTTGAAGGTCTGATAGATGAAAATGTTGTAGATAAATGGTTAAATTTGCTAGAAGGATATTTTTCTGTTCATGATTTTTCCAGCCTGGAAAAGATTACTTTCACACTTCTCAAAGTCACCCCCCATCTTAAGGACTGGTGGGAAACCTACTGTGAGAAGAAGGACAAAAATAAACCCTCACTATTTTCAGCCACACCCACTTGGAATTTGTACTGGGATGCCATCAAGCAGTAGTACTACCCCGTCGGGAGCTATGAGGATAAATACATAAATTGGACCATGCTACGACAGGGAACGGACCAAGACATGTTAGAGGTTCGTATTGAGGTTCCCCCATATCACTTGGCCTTTAAGTCAAGTCACCAAGCGAGGATCGAAAGAAAATTTCTTTTGGTTTGAAACCCAAAAGAAGGCGTTTACAAAGTTGAAGCACCGCCTCTACTCTGCACCAACGCTCACATTACTAGACCTGCAACAATCATTTGAGATTTATACAGATGCCTCCAAATATGCTATTGGTGCAGTTCTTACTTAGCAGGGGCATCCAGTGGCTTACCACAGTGAGATACTTTTAGACATAGTGTGAAAGTACCCACCTATGATAAATAAAGGTATTCCATTGTGCATATCAATGAAAGCATTACATTATGGGGGAAGAAACGGTGATCCACACAAACCACTGACCCCTGCAACTCATATATACACAAGGGAAGTTGCAGAATGATCACCATTAGAAATGGTCCACATACCTGTAACAGTTCCATTTTAAAATTCAGTACAAGAAGGGAAACACCAATAATGTTGCAGACTGCCTCAACCAACCACTAGTCATCACACTGATCACTGTGCTCGACTCCTGTGGGCACGAGACTTTGAGGTGGCCACAAATTTACAAGAGAAATCTAGAATTTGACAACACATACCAGACACTCCTGGAAGGTAAGAAAGTTCCAAATTTTCACCTCCAGGATGCACTATTATGCCACCTAGGACACATCCATGTTCCTTCAAGTGAGCGTGCCAATATGATTTGGGAGGCACAGTATAGTCGGGTCGTTGGACATTTACAAGTAGAGAAAACAGTGGAAGTATTGTAGAAGTATTTTTATTGACCCTACTTTCGACAAGATGTTGGGAATTACATTAGATCCTGCACTACCTGTGCCATTTCCAAACAAACCATCAAGAAGAAAGGCCTCTATAATCCTATGCCTACTCCTAGTCGACCTTGGGAATCCATCTCCATGGATTACATGTCGGGCCTTCCTTCTACTAAGCATGGAAACGACTGTGTTTTCGTAGTCGTCGACAGATTCTCTAAGATGGACATTATGGTGGCCTACAAGAAGAGTATCACAACAAAGGCCACTGCACTACTAAGATCTTCTTTAAGAGGGTGTAGGTGTACTTTGGGATTCCATAGTCCATTATCTTAGATCGGGGACAACATATTCCTAAGTTCATTTTGGTCAAGTCTCTGGTCGATGTTGGATACCAAACTTACTAAGTCCACAACTTTCCACCCCCAAACTGATGGTCAAATAGAGGTCGTCAACAGGATGATCGTACGCATTATGCGCATGTAAAACTCAAAGAATCCATGCACATGGGATGAAAGCATCTCCTATGTATAGCACAACTATAGTATAGCTCTCCATAGCTCAATGGGCCATATACCCTTCCAGGTAGGACTCAGATTTCAACCATTATGTCCCTTGATGTGGCCATACCATTTGCAACTACTCAGGCAGATTCAACTCATGTCTAGTCTGAAGCTGGCAGGGCTAACAACTTCATTGAGCACATTCAACAAATCCGCCAGCAAATCCGTAATATATTGTACAAAGCCAATGATAAGTACAAACAGCGTCATGATCAGCATCGGGTGCCATACAAGTTCCAGGTGGGCGACAAAGTTTGGCTACACTTGTAGAAGGAGCACCTCACTGGACCCCACTACAAGCTTCACCCGCTTTGATATGGGTCATACACCATCACCAAGGTTGTAGGGGATAATGCCTTCGAGCTCAACATTCCATCGTTCCCTGGTATGCACCCAACGTTCAATGTAGACTGCCTTCGACCATACTTTCAACCATTGTTGGACACATCCGACATTGCAGAACAACTCACACCAACAAAGCTAAACCTATACTGCATGGAACTTTCCACAACTAATCATATCATGGACATACATATCAAGAAAACTCGCTAACATAGAATCCTACTATATTGAGTTATCAAAGCAAGCCAACTCCTTCACTAGGGAAAGTGGTTCACTGAGGACTAGGTTCAATAGAAATTTCATCATCCCATGGAGGTTTTGCATGCAATGGGGACCATTGCTTCCTAAGGAGAGAGAACTGATCCAGGTGGATATTGATGCCACTCGCCTATTCCACCTAGATCTTCGGTCGATTTCTTATGTTTCCTTGTTTATTGCAACATTTACTATCTTTAGCTATTTTTCGAGTCCTGAACTTCCGGAGTAGTTTTGACCCTCTAAACGATGCTTTTTGAGGTCCGCATTAAGCCTATTGTTGTAGTCTTACCACACATTTTGTAGTACTAGGAGATCCAGCAAGGTATGTATGCACCAAATGAAGATAATATGACCAAGTTACGACCCTGGGAAGTTGGCTGCCCAACTAACCACAACGAGGCCCACAAACTCTTGGTGTTCCATCTCCTGGGGTTAGGGTTTTGGTTGTGTAGGGTTTTCCCTTGCTGTTAAATAATAAATAGTCCCTTGAGACTCATTGTAAATCAGTTCAGAGGCATGTAGCCACCACATCTCTTCTCAAGATAAGCTACCATTGCCCTAGCTAATTTATGTCCTTTATGTTTGTAAGCATCTTTCACTATTTGATATTAATGAAATGAAGTGTTATTTCTGTTGCATCTCTGTATTTGTGGTTATATCTGTGATTTTTTGCATTCCTTTTAAGTTTAGATCATTGCCCACGTTGAACTGCGCATTGCTCAGTTTCAACCATCAAACTTCCCCCTTGGTTGTTGGGACTGCGCAATGCGCAATTCCCACAGGCATCTAGTCCCCCATGTTAGGAAAAATTATGTAATCCTTCCCATCTAGTGCCTGGTTTGCTGCTTGAACTTTCCGTGTAAGTTGTTTTGCTTCAAACTACATTTGGTTGCCATGAGTGCCCTCTCTGTCCCACAGGTACAACAGTTGTTGAGCACCTCTCCAGTAGTCACTGTTACCATGGCATCCAAGAGAGTTGCATTAAAGGAAACCACTGAGAGCGGTAATGGCGAATAAGTTGAGTAGAAATGAGTTGATTTACTGGTGTATGAAAATACTCAAATGTTTATAGAGAAGGAAACAACACTAACATGGTAACAGATCAAAGACACTTTTGCAAAGGACTTTGAGGCATGTTTAGAGGACAAGCAGATTTATCTCAACATCAGGAAGTCAGGGATATTCAAAGTTGCATGCAAGTATCCCACCTTCTTATGTACGGACATCATCAGCTGGATTGTCTCATATACAGATGAACAAACTATGACATTGGGCTGTACCAGAGGACAGAAGCTTACCACCTTCAAGGTAGAAAAATTTCAACAGATGTATCACTTGTCTGAGCTAGTAAAGCACATAGACTGACTCTCCTATTCTACCCACAACTACGTGATCATAACATACATTGTCAAACGATGTGATCTAGGTGATTCCAAAGACGCTCAGAAGTCAAAGAAGGCTCAGAATAGCTCAAAAAAATAATTGTCGGATTGACATGAAACTAGGAGTAGGTCGTAGTGCTCATCGTCCTAATTCCAACAGTGTGAACACCACTCAAATCCGAGTTTGTATGCTCAAGTTATAGCTGGTCAAATTTCGGGTCAAACTTGGCCAAGTGACAGTTTTAACAAGGCAACCATTTGGCATCATCCTGGCACACAGAATCTGGCCACCAGAATAGACGAATTTTTTGCATACTTAATTTTCCTTGTGACCCTTAAAAACCAGTCAATTTTTTTTACTATTTGGTTTATTAAAAACAAAAATATATTAAAATGGGGTTGTGGGCTACCAACCCTGCCACCACCGCCAAGGACATCACATTGTAAAATGACTTAATAAAAGAAGGGTGGCAGGCAGTCAAACACCGCCACTCCCCAACACATTTTAACGGTCGATATATATTTAGAATGCATGGTGGGTGGGCCACCCTTGACAGATCCGCCCGACCCACGAAATGCAAACGACATATTATTATTGTGGAATAGTCAGGGCTTGAACCCGCCCGACCCGATGGGTCGGCCCACCACTCGGGGGGTTCCAAAAATTATGCCAACAAACCAAAAAATGCCATACCACACTACAACGCACCATATAAAATGTAACGATGCCACCACATAGCTATGCCACCGATAATATGCAATCGCATTGCATTTAAAAAAATATAATCGTTTAATTTATTGTTATGGATATAATTCATATAAAAATAATAGATATAAATATAATAATAATAAATAGTAATTAATTAACTAATGGTTAGTTAGTTAGTAATGAAGAGGCATGTCTTAGAGACATGGCCATTCATGAACAGGCACCTGCCTAGGGTATATAAGTAGACCCTCATTCTCATTTGTAATCATCTCATATCTTACATCAATTCAATATATAGTTACATGTCTTATAATGGACATTTATGTCTTTGAAGTATTTTAAATATTTCCGCTGTGTATTCGACTTTTGGTCGTTACATTGGTATAAGAGCATTCCTCTGAATATATGAACTTTGTTCATTACATTGGTATCAATTTTGTTCGACCCTCTGGACGTTCACTGTTGAAAAGAACTAGTCTGATCCGACCTTTGGCTGTTAATCATTCATCAACCTTGTTGCCGTCACAATTGAAGTGTTTTGCTACACAAAGTTGGAGTTTCTCTGTTTTGCGAGTTTCGTCATTCAAGGCTTTGGCCATTAAACAAAAAAAAAAGTAATAAAAGAAAGAAAAAAAATTACATATAAATATTTAAAAAAAAATTAAAGAAAAATAAAAAACACACGCACAAACAACAGATATATATACTATATATATATAGTATATATATAGTAATATATTCCGATATTCCGATGTAAATTTTGAAGGAGAACATTCATATCTATAAAAGGGTTCTACATTATTGATAAAAAGTGAATGATAAAGTTAATAGGGAATATTTCCAAATATATTTAAAACTATATGTAAGAGGAGGAAGAGTAGATAATATTATCTTGACTCTTCATTAAGTGGTTTACGTGGTTTTAGCAACCCATGGTGATTTCCCATGGTATTTTCAAGGTAAAAAAAAAAAAACAAAAGGAATAGAAAATCTCTTTATGTGAATGGTATGTTTTACTTTTTATGTGGAGAATATTAACCCAGTGAAAGGCACATAAGTGGACATATATTTAATAATATACCCCAAAGAGGTGAATAGCCACACTTCGCTAGGGGCGTAACTTTCCGAAAAGATTTTATTTTATTTTTAATAAAAGAAACGATATATAAAGAGAAGTATTATATTATAAAGGGGTATTTTAAAGAAAAGTTCAAGTCATAAAATTATTGAAAATATATATAAGTACAAAGTAGGTATTATTATAGAAGGTTACTTAAAAGATCCATATATTAAAGTCTATAAAGGGTTAAATCTATAATTATAAAGAGACATAAGGATAACAAGTTATAAAAGTTAAAGGAATTTATAAAGGTGTTCAAGTTTATCAAATAAAAGGGCACTTATTTTAAAGAAAAAGTTCATTTTTGAATTAAAAAACGAATGGAGACTAATTCGAAAATGAAAAAAGAAACTATGGATGCCATATATAACTTTACATTTTGCACCAGATGTCCATTTTGTCAAACAAAAGATCAGTGTTTATTGATTTTTAAAAATCACACAATACCTTGTCCAAAATGTCAAAGATTGTTTACTTTAGAAGAATATCAAGATAACGCCCATACACAAATTAGAATATTAAAAGAAGAAATCACAAAACTTCAACAAATTAACGAAGCATCAGAAAATGAATATAAAAATATCGAAGATCGGTTTCATGAAAAATCAACAGAAAGCAACGAAAAAAATTTGGTGTCTAAGGGACCACAATGAGAAATTACTTTCACAGATAAAAAATTCCAAGGTTAAGAAACAAAGACTAAAACAAGAAAATAAAAGTTATGATAACGAACTAAAGGAGAATCTATCATAAAAAGAAAAAGAGAATTTGTGCCTAAAAGCTCTTCCTAAAAAATTATTAGAGCAAATAAAAAATTTAAAAGATAAAGAGAAATATACTAAGGACAACATCAATAGTTCAGAAAATGACGAACTTTCACGTCTAAGGAATCATAACCAAACCTTACTTACAGAAATAAAGAAGTTTAAAAGTGAGAAGTAATAACTAAATGAAAAGTTAGAACAACTTCAAGAAGTAGTATCGAAGTCTCCAGTCGTTTCAGTCCAAGTTGAAGATAAAGAAACAAATATCGATCTAGTCAAAATTGTAACTCAAACAGCGGATAAACCTACTTAAGTGAAGACACATGCAGAAGTTGCAGTTCAAACGATGTACATTCCAAATGATGATTCAGTAGCCAACTCAACAACAATAGTACCTGAAGGAAATTAGGAAACAACCACTAACATGATAATGGAAAGTCCAACTAGAAGAACTATTTATCGACATCTGAATCACAAGAGCAAACTTTCCAATCAATCTACATACCTGTATCACTCATAACATAAACGAAAAATTTATGTCCCCAAGGATACTGAAGTTTGAAATTTCCAATCCTAAGATAATTATTCATCACAAATTTCCATAGGTCAAAAGATTAATCAAGGATGGTCTGATCCGTTCTCAGTACGACAATTTTGTCTATCACTTAGAGCATCATATCATCTTGTATCAACAAAGATGAAAGTTCAGAGACGAGAAGATATTCTCAGTAAGCTTTGAGGACAAGGCTTCTTGAAGAGAGAGGCGTTATGGATATAATTCCTAGAAATATAATAAATATAAATATAAATATAAATATAAATATAATAATTAACAATTAATTAAATAATGACATGGAAAATTTTAGGGGCTAATTTTTGCCCAGTGGGCTAATTTTCCATGATTTTTCCACAAAAAAAAATTCTCTAATTTCCAATTTTTATAAAAGACAATTCACCCAAATTTTAGAATATAAAATTATTTTACCTTAAAAATCGCCAACATTATATAGAGACTATGTATAAAATCATTATAAATTTGAATAATTTTACAAATATATCAATCAACATTTTATAGTTTGCATTTTAGGGATTAGTGAGATTCACCAATGTTTTTAAACTTCAAGAAAATTTCCATCCTTAAAATTTCCTTGACTAATGGTTAGTTAATTAGTAATGAAGAGAGATGTCTTAGAGACATGACCATTCATGAAAGGGCACCGCCTAGGGTATATAAGCAGGCCCTCATTCTCATTTGTAATCATCTCATATATTACATCAATTCAATATAAAATATTCAATATACAGTTACATGTCTTACAATGGACATTTACGTCTTTGAAGTAATTTAAAGATTTATGTTGCGTATACGACTTTTGGTCGTTACATTGGTATCAAAGCATTCCTTTGAGTACACAAACTTTGTTCATTAGAATGTTGCCAATGTTAACCAATTTAAAATTGCGCCTACCAAAATTTAGCAAACGTGCCATTTGAAATGGCCAACAGTTATAATGAGGTGGAGGCCCACAAATTTGACCCCGGGACCTCAGTCCCCCGAATTTTCCTCTTAACTGTTACGTCAAGCGAGATCTCATTGTTATATCTGCCCCATATATTATATTTAAACCGAAGTTATTTCATTCGACTACTGGTGGAGGGCGTAACAAAGTGGAACCATGAGCAGATCAAAGGAGCGGAACCCTGAGCTAGGGAATCTCTTGGATGCTGAAAAGATTCTCTTGAGGGCCAGAGGTGTAGTGTCAGAATTTGAAAAGATTGTAGTCATTTTTGCACGTTTTCTCGCTAGGATTCCAACCATGCAGTTTGTTTCCCATATAAACAACAGAAATTCAGGCGTCCAACAACAAGGAATCTTAGTAGAATCTTGAGGAATCTAAAAGATTGCCTTGGAGGCTGATTTTTTACAAAGGCAGAATGATGCCAAATTTATAGTCATTTTTCACAGAATTCATAGGGAGCATAGTGGTTTGCTCGAAATATTCAGCTAAGAAGCGAATTTTTTGGCCATCTTCAGGAAGGAATCTTCGGGGTATCTTCAAGATTCCCAAGGGTCCAGAATTTGACAGTGTTAGAAAGGGGCAAAGTTTATAGTCGTTTAATATGATTTTACGCCACGAATTCAACGGTGATGTCTGTTTCAGCAGCTGAGCTTTTCATTTTTCATCCATCCCTGAAAGTGGAGGTAAATGATGCAGTTATGCCATGTCTTTCTTCTGATTTGCTAAGATGGTGTTTTTATTATTGAGATCCCTAATTACCATTATGTTGAGGGATACTTGTTTGCCACATAATGTGAGATTTTATTAGCTTGTAATGTTGAAGGACGGCTCTTTTGAACAAGAGTTCCTATAGGAGGACGTCTCGTGGAGATACATGCCACTCTTGTTGAGGGAATTTGTCCATATGAGTGAGAGTTCATGAGAATGTCTCATGGAGAGACATGCCACTCTTATTGAGGGAATCTATCCTTGTAATGACAAATAATGTACTATGTACTCATCATCATCTTGCCACATTAATGAAGTTGCCTCCTTACTCTTGACACTAGGGTCCGGAGACGTAACACACTAGGTGAACTCCGTTATCAATGTGTTTGTGTTCTTGATTTGATGGTCAACATTATGTTTCACCTTATTTACAGTATACACATGTGGCATTTCATGCTCTTTCATATGTAATTATATTGACATCACAAAAGAAAATGTTCTTGGTTAATTCTTATAGTTGTAGAGATCCAAATCAAGTTTGGTATCAGAGCAGTCTTCTCTCTTATGTGAATTGCGAGTGTGAATGATTGAACATGAAACAAGAAGGGAAATGGAGAACAACAGAGATTTCTATGAGGACCTCCTCAAAATTGCACACATGGTGGAAATAATGTATGAAGATTATGAGAAGAAAATGGAAAGAGAGGAACGGGAGAAAGAAAGAGTAGAAGAAGATGCTCCATCTACCCCTTCGAGTGTACATTCATCTTCATCGTCGTCTTCTCATCATTTAGATGAGGAGATAAACCAAAACTTTCAAGTAGAGAATGTTGATTTGAGGAGGCTTCTACGAGAAGAGAAAGAGGAGAAGCAAATATTGAATCTTTAGCTACGAGTCACAAAAGAGGCCTTAGAAGAGTTGAAGTGCAACGAAGGCTTAGAGAAGTCATCATCACTTGTTTTAGAATCGACAGATGAGGTAACCAATCTTGATTGTTGTTCAGTTTCATTTTCACATGACACTATTTCTATTGGAAACATGGAGGCACCCATTTCGGGAACTAGCATGAGACTCCTTACCAAGATGGGGTATAAAGGAGGAGGACTTGGTGTTAATGTCCAAGGAATGACTCAACCATTGGAGGTTGTACAAAGGTCTTGATTTTCAGGTTTGGGATACACTAGAGGAGAGTGTTCAAAGGTGTCAGAAGCTTCCAAGACATTTTTGAAGCTATTGAGGAAAGAGAATGATAGAAACACATCACCATCCTCCCATGACATTGCACATCTCAAAGGGAGAGCTAAGGCAAACTCTCATCGCTAGAATTGCACTAGAGACAGTCAAGAGAGGTATAAAAAGTCTCAGTACTCTAAAGTTCATTTTTATTACAAGCATTTTAATGATGAAAAAAAATCATGTAATAGAAAACTATGTAGCTTTTACGGTTTACATAACCATGTGGTTGTTAAGTGTTGGAAGAGAATGGCAGCAAGAAAGAGGACGAGGCATGAAATTCTTTCTTCATATCAGGGAAAGAAGAAGGTAAATCAGATCTAGAGGAAGAATACTTTTTGTAGTCATTACAAGAGGGGTGGACATCAAAGGGCCACATGTGGGAGGCTCCATCCAGAGCAGCGTCACAAGGACAAAGCACCTGTGCAGGAACCAGTTAGAAAAATTGTTCAAGAAGCAAATCCGCCACACTCCTGGTGGTCCACTTTTTTGAGTAAGAGACTAGATATAATAGTTTTTCATGGCCACATTTTGTAAATCATGTGTTGCAATTTAAATTGTAAAAGTGATGATGTGTTTTCCATCACTTATTAAAGCAACAATGGTGTTTTGGCCTATTGTTGATAGTTGTGGTATTGGTTTCTATTCTGACATAAACTTTACCAAATAATGTGTCTTATAAACTCTTATCAAGTATGGGGATACTTCGGTCATGATTGACTATGTAATTGAGCATGTAGTTTCAAAAGATGCAGGTGTCGACTCATCACTTATGGCTCTGAAGAACAAGGGTGAAGGAGAAGGAAGTGTGACCTCTCAGGACACTTTTTGTGTAGATAATGTAACCCAGTAGTTGCATAATATGTTCATGCTTTTAAAGGACCAAAAGCTCCTCAGTGGAGAGGAATGATCCAGGTGGCTCTAGAGACGCTCAGAAGTCAAAGAGCGCTCATAATAGCTCAAAAATAAAAGTTATTGGATTGACGTGACACCAGGACCAGATTGTAGTGCTGGCACCCTAATTCCAACGGTGTGAATGATACTCAAATCCGAGTTTGCATGCTCAAGTTATAGCTGGTCAAAGTTCCAGTCAAACTTGGCCAAGTGGCAGCCTTAACAAGGCAACAATTTGGCAGCATCTTGACGCATGGAATCCGGCCACTAGAATGGGCGAATTTGTTGCCTACTTAATTTGCCCAATGACCCTTAAAAATTGGTGGAAATATTTTGACTATTTGATTTATTAAAAACAAACAAAAATTATTAATATGGGGTGGCAGGCTGCTAACCCCGCTACCCCCGCCAATGACATCACATTGTAAAATGACATATTAAAAACGGGGTGGTAGGCGGTCAAACCCCACCACCCCCCCATGAAATTTGAACGGTCGATATATATTTAAAATGTGTGGTGGGCGGGCCACCCTCGACAGACCCGCCCAACCCACCAAACAAAAAACACATATTAATATTGCGGAACCGGCAGGGCTTGAACCCGCCTAGCCCGGTGGGCCAGCCCGCCACCCGGGCGATTCCAAAAACTATGCCAATAAACTAGAAAATGCCATATCGCACTACAATGCGCCATATAAAATGTAACAACGCCAACCACGTAACCGTGCCACTGCATAATATGCAACCAAATGCCATTTAAAAAAAAAAACATAACGGTTACATGTTAATGTCACCAACGTTAACCAATTGCAAATTGTGCCCACCAAGATTTAACAAATGCGCCATTTAAAATAGCCAACATATATAACAGGGTACAGACCCACGAGTTTGACCCCGAGACCCTTGTCCCCTGAATTTGCCACTTAACCATTACGTCAGGCGAGTCTCATTATTATGTTTGCCCCAAATATTATATTTAAACCGAAGTCATTTCATTTGACCATCGACGGAGGAAGGACCGGAGAAAAACCATGAGCGGATCAGAGGAGCAGAACCTTGAGCAAGGGAATCTCTTGGATGCTGAAAATATTCTCTTGAGGACTAGAGGTGCTAGTGTTAGAATTTGACAATCTTATAGTAATTTTTGCACATTTTCTTGCCAGAAGTCCAACCGTGCGAACCATTTCCCCATATGAGCAGTAGAAATTCAGGCATCCAGTAGCTAGGAATCATGGTAGAATCTTGAGAAATCTAAAAGATGCCCTTGGAGGTTGATTTTTGACAAAGGCATAATAATGCCAACTTTATAGTCATTTTTCACAAAATTTCATAGGGAGCACAGTGGTGTGCTCAGAATCTTGATCCGAACAACGGATTTTTTAGCATTCTTCAGGAAGGAATCTTTAGGGGAATCTTCAAGATTCCCAAGGGTCCAAAATTTGATTATGTTAGAAAGGGGAAACGTTTATAGTCGTTTGGCATGATTTTGCACCATGAATTCAGCAGTGATGTCTGTTTCAGTGGCTGAGCTTTGAATTTTTCGGCCATCCCCAAAAGTGGAGGTAAATGATGCAGTTATGCCATGTATTTCTTCTGATTTGCTGAGATGTTATTTTTGTTCTTGAGGTCCCTAATTACCATTATGTTGAGAGATACTTGTATGCCACATCATGTGAGATTTTATTACCTTGTCACGCTGAAGGAGGGCCCATTTGAGTGAGAGTTCCTATAGGAGGATGTATCATGGAGAGACATGTAACTCTTGTTGAGGGAATTTTCCCATATGAGTGAGAGTTCCTAAGAACCTCTCGTGGAGAGACATCCCATTCTAATTGAGGTAATATATCCTTGTAATGACAAAGAATGTACTATGTACTCATCATCATCTTGCAGCATTATGAAGCAACCTCTACACTCTTGACACCAAGGCCTGGAGACGTAACCCACACTGGGTGTACTCCGTTATTAATGTGTTTGTGTTCTTGATTTGATGGTCTACATTATGTTTCATCTTCTTTACAGTATGCACATGTGGATTTCCATACTTTTTCATATGCAATTCAACTAACATCACATAAGTAAAAGGTCTTGGTTAATTCCAATAGCTGAAGAGATCCGGATCACACTGGGTGAAAAAGCCATAAAAGTTTCCACAAACACCCTCCCATGTGTACAAGACAAAGTTCCTTAGTAAGGCTTACCAACTCTTGATTATCTTCGCTTGCAGAATCCATGGTCCATAAACCTTTCCTGAAGGGGGGCAGTCTTATTGTATCAGTTGGTGAATGATGGGAGGCCATTCAATTGGTCATATATGTTGGCTCAACAATTGAAGGTCCATTTAGCATAGGCTAGGAATCTGCTTATATGTTTGCATACTTACTAGATGCAATCTGTGCGAAGCAACAATTCCCTAGCATGAACTAGACATGGACACCATGAGATACTGTCGTGAACATCTATTGCAAGTTGCTTTCAGAATATCATTATCGAGGAGTAATGGCACGACTAACTAACCAATTTATCATCCCACTATACAAGCTTATATTTGAACAAGATCCACCTTGCATGTCCCAAGAAGCAATGGAGGAAATAATAGACATTACAGATTGGTATGCCTCACCAGGTGGAACATTCATCAGAGTGTTTGGTGGAGAGAAGCCTCTTCATGTCTTACCAAGGTATGTCATTGAAAAATTGATCGTGCAAGAAGTATCATACCATCTCGCTACAAGGTTGTTAGCAACACTACACAAGAAGAAGAAAGCATGATGGCCCACTCTCTAATAGCCCTGGTTAAAAGCTCATGTAAAAATATATAAGACCATGGATGATGGGACTCGTATTCCAAGATGAATGGTGGAAGAAACATCATAGTGGGTGTTGATTCGGTTTATTATGGCTAAGGGAATTGGCAAAGGCATTGGCTAAGGCTTTGAAAATGCATGAGGCATTTATTGGCATTTCATTTATGAAAATAATGGAAATTAGGAGAAAAGGAAGGTGAAAGGTCACACGTTGCATGTGAGGAGGAAAATGAATGAAATAAAGGCCTCATTAATAAAAAGGATTATGAGGATTAGTGGGCGAGACTTGGTCCGTTTAGTTTTGGAGCCCTCTCATTATTCTCTCTCTCTCTCATACCCTTGGAGACTTAGAGTTTTCTTGGAGCACTCTTGGTGGGTGTGGCATACTTGGATTCTTGGAGCAAGAAGGCAAATGAAGAGTAGGAAAGAATAAGAGGGCATCGATATCAACAGCTACAATGAGTTTTGCTTGCAAGTATCGAGTTGCATGTATGTTTTCCTCACTAGTTTTGGCATGCATGTGGTTTCTTGGACACGATATGTCATTGGCATGGAGGATAGCTGGGATTGATAGTGGATTTCCTAGCCTTGCCATTTAATGGATAGCCATGGTGATTATGGGTTTACTTTCATTGCTTGTTTTTGGTTGTTTCTCATCTTTCCTTAGCTTGGGTTGAGTTGCTAGTTCCTGTAGCCTTGGTTGGACAAACGCTCTGGAACCCTGCAACATCTTGTGTTGAGTTACTAGTCCCGTAAACTTGGTTGGAAAAATGCTCTGGAGCCCTTGGTGGTTTAGTTACTAGTCTTGGAGCCTTGGTTGGGAAATGCTCTGGAGCCCGATGGTAGTTGTGGGTTCAGTTACTAGTCCCGGAGGCTTGATTGGAACAAACGCTCTAGAGCCCTGGAAAGTTGGGATAAAAATTGATCTGATGATGGTTTTGGTGATGTCTGACCGTGAGGTGGAATCAATGTTTGATAGGTTGAGGTTGATGGCCTCTGGAAGCCCTGGATGAGTATTGATTGATGTGTTCTATGAGATCCCACATTCATGCTTGGAATATGGCACGGGGGTGAATGACTGAAGCGGGATTTGGCTCAACCATTCTACAATTGGGTGGAACATGGAAGCCCCATCCCGGGTTTGGATTTTACATCATTAATGAAAGGTTATTTCTCTTGGTATTTCTATGAGTATTATGATGGATTATATGTGGTATATATGGTTGTGATTTCATGGATAATTTTGTCCCTATTATGTTGGTTATTTACATGTTCTATGACATCAGCATGTGTGGCTTTCATCATGTTTTTACTTGTAATTGAGTGATCAATGTATCTATGACCTAATGGATGAAATGACATCTAATGTGATAAGGAGACAATGATTCATAGCGAATCTCAGATAAGTAGGAAACCCTTATGCTCGGATCTATTATTTACACATGTACGTTGAATATTTACTAAGTGTTTGAAAAAATGCATGTCATGGCTAGTAGGGGTCCAGTCAAGAATTTGAACAAGTATTTGCTTCATTACTGTCATTTCCATGTTATTTTACTGATTTTGAGAGATGGTTCAGTTTTATGCAGTGACTTGAGGTCTAGGCCTGAAAAAGTGGATCAAAGCCCAGAGTCGTTGGCATAACAATGACAAATTAGGTCTCTGGTCGATGGTAGGCAAGCCTATGAGAGTGAATTTGGGGTTACAGTTGCATGCATGCCCTATCATGGGAGCGAATTTGGGTTTAATTCATCTAAATTCTAGGTTAACTCAAGGGTTGGGCACCTGGAGTGGTGGATTAGCTCCTAGGGGTCCTGAAGCACCTGAGGCAGGTTTGTGTGTTGTGTTTTCGTCGATTCCATTTCCTTAAGGTTACCTAGGAGGTTGAATCATATCATAGTAGCCTCTCATTGCATGTTTACCCCGACTTGCCGATTGCTTGGATAGATGTGGGAGGAGGGTGTTACACACTCTTCCTTTGCAGATCAGATTATACGAGATAAAGAAATTGAAAGTCGCAGATGTCGAGGCTAAGGAAATAGTGAAATTTGAACTCGATAGTAAGGAATTTAATCTGTATGATCGTCATAGTATTTTCAAGGACCATTGTACGAGAGTTTACTTTCCATGGATCAGCGGGGCATTTCATTGGCCTGAGGAGGATCCTTGGAGGTATTGCTACAACGCCTCCAGAATGAATGAGTCGGTTAGTATAGCAAGGAATTCAAAGGTTTCTCCACAGACATCAATAGTTCCAGAAGCAACAATAATAGAAGGCAACAATCTCATGCAGGACAAAGGAAAGAGGAAGATTGATGACAATATAGAGGGAGAGAAAAGTTGTAAAATGAAAGAAGATCCAATTATCAAGAAATAACTTATGGAAACGGAAGCAAAGAGGAAGCAAAGGATGAAGAGAGCAGAGTGGAGGAAGAGAGAAAAGCAGAGGTTGCAAGAAGAAGAACTGAAGCTTAGGGAGACAGAGAAGAAGCTAAAGGAAGAATAGGAGCTGAGAAGCAGAGAACGTGTTATGAAAAGGGGCCTAACAAAATGAGAAGAGAAGCAGAAGTAGGAAGAAGAAAAAAGGCAAGGTGTGATGACAGAGGAAACAACGATGATATGGGTTGAAAAACCAAAACAAATAGCAGTTGAGGAGGAAGGTGAACAGATGCAGGATCAGGAGCTTGCTCAACAGATTGAGCAATTGATCGAAATGACAAACATGGAGTTGGAATAGGAGATTCAACATGAAGATGTTGACCTGATGCCGAGAGAAACACAAGTCATCCCTCAGTCTCCACCACCTCTAGCAGTAGATCCATCCCTGAGCGAGCAATGAGATGTTGTTCTCCTTGATGGTGATTCAGTCATGGATTTGTACAATCTATCATTTGACGAGTTCCAAAAGAGGATTGTACAAGCGCAAAGGAAGCACTTTCCAAATGATCATGCTTCACCTACATTCATTAAAGAAAGGGTGATAGTGTCAGATACCAGGAAGCATCCAACTACAATTTATGAAGACAGCTTGGCCTATGCAGGAGCAACAAGATCAAATGTTCAATTTTTGACGACTGAGAATGGACAACTGGCACAAAATTTTCAAGCTGCCAGGCAAGAGGTAAAACAACTCCGATTAGCAGCGCAAAATACAGTTTCCGCATTGGGGGAGATGAGAGAAGTGATACTTGCTAAAGTATCAAAACTTGGAGAAACCATGCAGAAGCTCTATGACGAGTTTGTAACTGTGCATAAAGTAGTTGTCTGTTTGCATGGCCTACACCAACAGAGCAAAGATTTTGTTAAAACTCTCAAAAACATACATGCTGCCATCACCTATGTACAGGAGTGAAATATGCAGTTCAAAGGGGCCTCACTTGACTTAGTGAAGAAAATGAAGCCACAGCTAGAGCTAGAGAAAGTGAAGGTTTCAATGTTCATTCAGAACAACAAGTAGCTCGCCTCATTCATTGGCCGCACACATGCCTCATATGTGTGGTTGTATAGTAGTTTGGATGTCTTGGTGAGAACACACCCAATCCCACCAATCAATTCCCTCACCAAAGGTAAACATAAGAAGCAAGTCTAGCAGGAGGTCAAAGAGTACTTGGAGAAGCTAAGACAAGGGGCCACAAGGGAAGACTTCGAGCTGAGCACACACAGGGTGCAGAAGTTCAACAGTGATCATGTCAAAGTCAAAATAATGTTGCTCATGCTTCAGAACAAGTTGGAGACAGTTTCGAAGATAGTGTACCTGGATACCATGAAGGCTAGAGTCTGCTTCCAGCTAGACATCGTTAAGCAGTTTGGGGACACCATCACACAATACCAAGCTTGGCACCAATATGTGACCAAGAAGTAGCAAGTGGAGGTTGATGAGCTAGACTTCTCCCAAACTCGAACATCATAGTGTTGTGTCTTGTTAGGCTGTCAATTTGTCTCTACCATATTTTGTCTAATATGAGTATGAGTGGAAAATGTAATATTATTTGTAATTATGCTATAAGTGAAATTCCAAGTGTCAATATTGGAATACCAAAAGTCATCATGTAATGTAATGCGTTATTTTGTGAAGAAGTTGAAGAGTCATGAGGATAGTCCAAAGGTCGCAAAGGGGAGTTGAAGAGTCACCCCCTCTTGTTATAAATAGAACCTCATAACTCATGTAACACACTTTGGGAGCCATGCTTTTGGCTAGGCTTAGGCTTAAAAGAGCTTGGGAGTATTGTGAAGAGACTTGGCTTCTCCATAGCGTAGAGCGAGTATACTTCTTTGGAGGAGCATGTGTTCTTGACTATAATGTTCCACTATTGGGGCTAGTGGTCGTCAATGGTGTATGTATGGATAAACTTTCACTTATAATAATAAAATCACAGGCAACATTATTTCATGCATATGTTGTTAATATAGTAGGATTATTCCTTGGATGCGGGTGACCATTAATGTGTTAATGGTGAGGAAACGGGATGACGGCAGATGGGCTGGCCACTTGGCCCTCATCTATATTCCAAGACCAGAGTTAATGACCCTCAGGGCACCTCGCAGGCAGCATTAAATGCCCGCTACAGTCGAGGCAGAGCCATGCCCTGTTTAACCATGGCTCCCAATCATAATCCAGGCATTCTTCCCCTGTTCCATTGTGTTTGCCCTCCACAGGCGACAGAGCCAACTGAGAGAACTAGGACGGGGCGACGCTGTTGGATTATATGTTGCCTTGATTCGGCAATGGTTACCACCATTCCCAAACAATTCTTTGCAATTCAGCTCCTGTTCTCCAACATTCTGATTCCTCTATGCAAAGTTGCCCTTCCACTTACCCTGACTCATTGGAGGTGTTTTGACATAGGAGAGGTACCTCGTAGCTCTTAAGAGCTTGAAGTTATAGGGTCTGGAGAGGAGATACCTAGTTCATGAGAAGGAGATGATTGTTGTTGTGTATTGTTTATGAGTATGGAGCATTACTTGTTGGGAAAGCCACAATGTGGTCAAGACATATAACATTTTGACAAGATACTTCCCAATTTAACCTTAACTGTCAGCTAAATAAACACATTGGCAATATTTCTTAATAGAGTTTGACATGACGATTGAGTATAGGTTGTGCCAACTTAATGTTATGGAAAATTCTTTGAGTAAGAAGGCACAACATGTTGCAGTTAAGGAGGAGGAGGAGTTTCCTACATCAGATGGGAGTCAGATTAAGGTATTAGATGAGTGTTGATGTTTGTAGCTTGGGTAGGTACTTTTGCGCAGGCCTAAGTGTCTAGGCATGTAGAAGTCACCCAAGATCTCCTTTGGAAACTTGTTCAAAGTGTGAGAAAGTTACTAATGTAACTTAGCCTAACTTTAAACTTAGGAAAAGAACATAATTAATCATGTTGGCTAATTGGGATAGAGAAACATAAGAAAAGTAAAGTAAATTGCTTTATTGATTACGTTTTAATCTCAGTCATTGATCTCAAGTGAGGCGAGATCTAATCTCGACTGTTAATCACTAGAGATTAGGATTAGGGATTTAGCTCCATTTAAAGTTATAAAAGGAAAGGCTAAGGAGAGGAGAGGACACACCATACAACAACACTGGCCTTTAAGAGAGGGATTTTCTCAAGCGAGGAGTGTGATGCTATAGTCTGTTGGGTCCAAGGAAGCATTGAAGTGTAGTATTGGAGATCCAAATCAGCCTAGGAGATCAAGGACAAATCTAGGGCCTAATCTACTAGATTAGAAGTAGAGCGTTTTGTATTTGTAATTTTCTTAGTTGGGCCATTATCCGAGGACAAAAGTCCAAGCAAGTCCATATTTATTAAAGAATTTGTTTATGCCACTTGTGATTGAGATTGGTTGTGTGATTTTGCTTCCACTTATTATGCTAAGAATTAATTGTGGATTAATTCAGTAAATGTATAATCTGCTAGGTCAATATATTGCTAAGTGCTAGATTGAAGAAAAAATTAAAAAGGAGTTACAGAGTTGGATTCATAAAGGTTTTCAAGTAGATCCAACTGTGAAAGCACATTATGAAGCATGTGAAGGAAGGAAAAAAGAAGAAGTTTGTAGCTCGTGCTGGGCTCTTGCGTTTTGGTGAGTGCAACTATGTGCCTAGGATGGGTAGTCTCTTAAAGGAGCTCTTGAAGGATTGTTATGACTTGCCTTGGGCTAGCCACCTAGGAAAACAAAGAACATTATCTTTTGTTTTCTTTACATCTCTACAATATTTATTTCCTTGCTTAGATCAGTTCATCAGTCGAAGTCCTGATGATGAACTTCACTAAGTGTTTTGAAACACATTGACCTAAAGAATTCCTATGTGATTTTCCTACAGATTCTCTTTATAAACATTGGCATTGTTGAAGAGAGGATACTTTTGGGTATGTATGAGGAAATATGTCGAGAAGTATGACCAAAATTGTATCATGTGTCAACTAGACAAGACTAACACGATCATGCAAGTTTCTCTACTATAGTTGTTACAGGTCATTTTGTCACATTCACTCAAATGGCCTGAAAACCGAATCAATCAACATCCTTAACACCTTTTTATTATCCCTTTGCAAATCCCTAAGCATTACTTCTCCAAAAAGTTTGAGTTTCTAGGACAATTAGCTCAAAAACTATGTTTTTGCCCCCAACACACCTTGCACTTCAGTCCCCCTGCAATGGTTGCAAGTTGGTCTCCTTTACTGGCGTGATGGTACTAGAATTTCGGGGAAAATAAAAAAATAATTATCAACCATTTACTATTGATTGAGATCTCGAACTCGTATCCTAGAGGTCTTATCTCTTATCCTTAGAGCTTATCATCCTTTATATGTGGATCTCAAGCCTAGATTGGCAAATCCTAAACTACCACTTTTACCCTATAAATGCACTGCTTCCCATAGAGTCTAGGTTTTCTTTTGGAGATTACTAGTGCCCTCATGTTGTTTCTTTGAGCTTAAGGAATCATCATCCATTGATGCATTAGGGTTGAGGTTGAAGGGTTTCTTTGTGGGGAGGAAGGACGAGACAATTCAGAGACATCTATAGAGTCAAGCATCTATAAATGGTTGTAACTCTCTCCTTCATTTATTAATACAGAAAGATTTTTCTTCCTATACTCCGTCAAGGTACCCATTACAAGGAATACCCCAAGCTCCTGTTGGTCAGACAAAAACCATGCACCAACCTTATTTAGGCCAATATTTCCAAGTTCAACCTTTTCAACAATATTAGAGCTTTCCTGGGACTAGACAACTTGGTACGTGTTATCTTAATTATCAAAACAATTTGTATCAAGGTGGGATGCAATTGTTGGTAACCCAACCCATCATGTCCTATCCTGGATATCCCTCGCTAGCAGTTAACCTTCCCCCACAGGGTTACTAAGGTATGTGGGTGATGATATCTTATTAGAATTTTTCATTAAAAAATCATAAAATAAAATATAATTAATACGATAATTAATTAATCGAAATAAATTTTAGTCTTTACTTTTTAAAATAATTATAATTAATTAAAATATAAAAACCACTTTTACATAAATATATATAAAATCAAATAATTTTCTTAAATTAAAATCCAAACAAAATAGATAAAACTCATTACTCCCCACCATTAAACCTTGTTTTCCTAATATTAGGCTCTTCAATAATCTTCAAAACAATAACAAAGGGTATTATTATTATGAAATTTTACTTATTTTATTTTTAGTTGACAAAAAACTTATTTTATTTTTTCAATTTAGTAAATTAAATTGTCTGAAAATTAAAAATAAATTATAAAATTTTACTATTTTCTTTTTAATTGATAAAAAGGTTATTTCTTAAAATTTATCTCTAGCGAAAATTAAGGATAGAGCTTATTTTTGAACTTTGGTTAATATTATTAGCATTTATTATATATTTTTGTAAAGAATATATATTTCTAATTATTTTAATTAGCTATAGATTTTTAAGTATTTTTATACTATAAAATTCAGGCAATTTAATTTTAGAAAATAGAAATAGGGCTATTTTTTTTTGAAAAACATGAAAAATTAGCACACATGCCAATTTTAACCCCTAAAATTTTGTGTTTATCTACAAAATAAAATTTTAAAGCATATGTCTTTATTTTAAAAAAATGTAAAATATTTAATATGGAACTTTTATGATTTTATACCCTAAAATTTGAGCGAATTGGTTTTACAAAAATAGAATTTGTTTTTTTTTTGGAAAAAACATGGAAAATTAGGTCAAATATTAAACCCTAAAATTTTCCATACTTATCTACAACATAAACATTTTAAAAGTATATCTTTATTTTAAAAAATGTGAAAAAATAGAAAATATTTAATATGAAACTTTTAAAAGTGTCACGTCCCATGTTATTATTGAATTTTTTAACTAAAAAAATAAAATTATTATCACTTTTTTATTGATATTTTGACTTCAACTTCTTACATTTTATTTTTTTTCCTTACACACACATATAAATAAATATTCTTATATTCCATATAAGGAATATATATGTTTAAATTTTTGAGGAACTTTTAAACATCGAATCTTTAAGCTTTTTTAAAGATATAATTGTTATGAGCTCAACTTGTCACATACAAGAATTGCACTGAAGTGGGGATGATAACAACATTTCTCCTACTCACTTGAGCATTGCATGTGTGTGTTTCGGGAAGGGTGGGGGTTGTGTAATTTTTCATTTATGTTTTAATTTAATATTTATTTATTTTATATATGATGGTTTTGACATTAGAGAAAGATTTCATGATGGATCTCCTCTTGTTGCGCGGAAATTAGAGTTTAGCCAACAACCCCTAGTTGTCATTGTTCATCCTCCTTGGTTGTTTGTCATGCTCTTGTAGCTTTGCCCTTGCAACCTTATTTGTGCTAGCAACTTCCATTGGTTTGCCTCCTTGTGACTCGTCAATGCCTAATTTTGTCAATGGAGCTTTCGTAAGTGTTTCCTTCAAGAATATTGTGCTTCTTTAGTGTTTTTCTCACTCTCCATCTCTTTTGGTTTGTAAATTCATTTCCATTTCCATCCCCATTGACTCTGATGTCAATGAGGAAGCTAATTTTCTCATATATGACAACGTAGTTTGTCATTTTTTTGGTTTTTTCTCATGGCGACCAGATCTTCATGCTTGGATCACAGAATATTAATTCCGATGGTTAAACAAGAAGTTTTCATCCACCTTGTGCCAAGGGTTTTTCATTGTTGTTGAGTTTAATAATACCAAAGATAGGGAATTAATCCTTAATTCAGATCCATGGTTTTGGGGCAATGCAAGGTTGTATGTGAAGCTGTAGTCTCCCTCTAATCCTTTAACATAGTTTATAACAACAACTCCTATTTGGGTGAGGTCATCATTATGTTTCACCTTATTTATAGTATGCACATGTGGCATTTCATGCTCTTTCATATGTAATTATACTGACATCACAAAAGAAAATGTTCTTGGTTAATTCTGATAGTTGTAGAGCTCCAGATCAAGTTTGGTATCAGAGCAGTCTTCTCTCTTATGTGAATTGTGAGTGTGAATGATTGAACGTGAAACAAGAAGGGAAATGGAGAACAATAGAGATTTCTATGAGGACCTCCTCAAAATTGCACACATGGTGGACATAATGTATGAAGATTATGAGAAGAAAATGGAAAGAGAGGAACAGGAGAAAGAAAGAGTAGAAGAAGATGCTTCATCTACCCCTTCGAGTGTACATTCATCTTCATCATCGTCTTCTCATCATTCAGATGAGGAGATCAACCAGAACTTTCAAGTAGAGAATGTTGATTTGAGGAGGCTTCTACGAGAAGAGAAAGAGGAGAAGCAAAGATTGAATCTTTAGCTACGAGTCACAAAAGAGGCCTTAGAAGAGTTGAAGCGCAACGAAGGCTTAGAGAAGTCATCATCACTTGTTTCAGAATCGACAGATGAGGTAACCAATCTTGATTTTTGTTTAGTTTCATTTTCACATGACATTATTTCTGTTGGAAACATGGAGGCACCCATTTCGGGAACTAGCATGAGACTCCTTACCAAGATGGGGTATAAAGGAGGAGGACTTGGTGTTAATGGCCAAGGAATGACTCAACCATTGGAGGTTGTACAAAGATCTCGATTTTCAGGTTTGGGATACATTAGAGGAGAGTCTTCAAAGGTTTCAGAACCTTCCAAGACATTTTTTAAGCTGTTGAGGAAAGAGAATGATGGCAACACATCACCATCCTCCCATGACATTGCACATCACAAAGGGAGAGATAAGGCAAACTCTCATCGCCAGAATTGCACTAGAGACAGTCAAGAGAGGTATAAAAAGTCTCATTACTCTAAAGTTCATTTTGATTACAAGCATTTTAATGATGAAAAAAAATCATGTCATAGAAAACTATGTAGCTTTTATGGTTTACATAACCATGTGGTTGTTAAGTGTTGGAAGAGAATGGTAGCAAGAAAGAGGATGAGGCATGAAATTCTTTCTTCATATTAGGGAAAGAAGAAGGTAAATCAGATCTAGAGGAAGAAGAATTTTTGTAGTCATTACAAGAGGGGTGGACATCAAAGGGCCACATGTGGGAGGCTCCATCCAGAGTAGCATCGCGAGGACAAAGCGCCTGTGCAGGAACCAGTTAGAAAATTTGTTCAAGAAGCAAATCCGCCACACTCTTGGTGGTCCACTTTTTTGAGTAAGAGACTAGATATAATAGTTTGTCATGGCCACATTTTGTAAATCATGTGTTGCAATTTAAATTGTAAAAGTGATGATGTGTTTTCCATCACTTATTAAAGCAACAATGATGTTTTGGCCTATTGTTGATAGTTGCGGTATTGGTTTCTATTCTGACATAAACTTGACCAAATAGTGTGTCTTATAAACTCTTATCAAGTATGGGGATACTTGGGTCATGATTGACTATGTAATTGAGCATGTAGTTTCAAAAGATGCAGGTGTCGACTCATCACTTATGGCTCTGAAGAACAAGGGTGAAGGAGAAGGAAGTGTGACCTGTCAGGACACTTGTTGTGTAGATAATGTAACCCAGTAGTTGCAGAATATGTTCATGCTTTTAAAGGACCAAAAGCTCCTCAATGGAGAGGAATGATCCAGGCGGCTCTAGAGACGCTCAGAAGTCAAAGAGCGCTCATAATAGCTCAAAAATAAAAGTTATTGGATTGACGTGAAACCAGGACCAGATTGTAGTGTTGGCACCCTGATTCCAACGGTGTGAACGATACTCAAATCTGAGTTTGTATGCTCAAGTTATAGATGGTCAAAGTTCCAGTCAAACTTGGCCAAGTGATAGTCTTAACGAGGCAACAATTTGGCAGCATCCTAACGCATGGAATCCGGCCACTGGAATGGGCGAATTTGTTGCCTACTTAATTTGCCCAGTGACCCTTAAAAATTGGTGGAATATTTTGACTATTTGATTTATTAAAAACAAACAAAAATTATTAATATGGGGTGGCAGGCTGCCAACCCTGCTACCCCCGCCAATGACATCACATTGTAAAATGACATATTAAAAACGGGGTGGTAGGCAGTCAAACTCCACCACCCCCATGAAATTTGAACGGTTGATATATATTTAAAATGTGTGGTGGGCGGGCCACCCTCGACAGACCCGCCAAACACAAACCACATATTAATATTGCGGAACCGACAGGGTTTGAACCCGCCTGGCCCGGTGGGCCAACCCGCCACCCGGGCGATTCCAAAAACTATGCCAACAAACTAGAAAATGCCATATCGCAATACAATGCACCATATAAAATGTAACAACGCCAACCACGCAGCCGTGCCATTGCGTAATATGCAACCAAATGCCATTTAAAAGAAAAAACATAACGGTTACATGTTTTTTTTTTCTCTGTAAGACTGAGCTAATTTATATTACAAAAAACGAAAATTTACATCCAGATTTTACAAAAAGGCTGAAGCCTTGTTTCTCCGTAGAGAATTTCCCATGACTATCCATCAGTACATCTGGCAAAAGAACCAGTTCCTTCCAACCTACTGAACCAACATATAATCGACACAATAGGCTTTTGAGCCAACACAGCGGACAGATAACTTGACACTAAGGACCCATTTACATCGACACGTAGACTGACATCGACACGTAGACTGACCTTCACGGTGAACCTTGCCACACTGACATTCAAACACATAGAGTAAAATAGATAGAAGATGGACTGAGAGCTGCATTCCTGGCCAGGAGAACGAAGAGGCTGCTGTGTTATTCTTCATCTGTCAGGTGAGGCTCGTCCTCCATCGTTAACCCCTTGACCTTCTTGTCTTCCGCCTCAGCTGGGCGCATCCCTCCTTGGGCAGGCAGCACCGTCGAAGTTCCGACTTCTTCAGCTTGAGTGGGTGGCCTTAAATCCACCCTGGGGACCTGCATATCCACCCTGGGCGCTGTCAGATTGTCCCGCGGCCTTCGGAGGTCGCTACAGTGCTCAACAGTGATTGACACAATCAGCGTGTTGTTCTCCAGAGTACAGGGTATGCGGTATTTAACTGTAGGATGTTCCAAGTGCCCACAATCCATGGGTTCTCCCCTTCCTCTTCCAATTTGCTGGCAAATTGTTCTACGCGGACTGCTACCTTGTTCCGGAGGAATGTCAACAGAGGAAGCGGGTGAAGTGGCGGGCCTCTGAGTAGCAGGACGGCCCCTCGAACCTCCGCTGCCCCTCGAACTTCCTCTGCGACTGCTCATCCTTAGCCGCTCAGACATTCTGCAATCGCTCACCTGAATCCTTGGTAAAATCCTGCACCTGGCCAGAGTGTGCTCTGTTGCCTTCAGAATCTGCTCAGGTCTCTGTGAGCTATGCGTGAATACAGCGCTCTTATGGATTGCCATAATCCTATGTCCAGGTCGCACATTGAATGGCACCTTAACCCAGGTTGCCTTCCCCAGGATTGTCCCTGTCCCCATAAATTTCTCTGGAGCCGAACGGTTCTTCACATCGCCTGAGTTCACCTGCGCATTTAATGGCTTGGCGTGTAGGTTTATGGTGGCTTGTCCGGGCTGACAGCTGCCCATGTGACTCGCCACCCGCCATTCATGCATCGTAAGCACCCGCATCCGGGGACATAACGGTTACATGTTAATGTCACCAACGTTAACCAATTGCAAATTGTGCCCACCAAGATTTGACAAATGCGCCATTTAAAATAGCCAACATATATAACAGGGTACAGACCCACGAGTTTGATCCCGAGACCCTTGTCCCCTGAATTTGCCACTTAACCATTACGTCAGGCGAGTCTCATTATTATGTTTGCCCCAAATATTATATTTAAACCGAAGTCATTTCATTTGACCATCGACGGAGGAAGGACCGGAGAAAAACCATGAGCGGATCAGAGGAGCAGAACCTTGAGCAAGGGAATCTCTTGGATGCTGAAAATATTCTCTTGAGGACTAGAGGTGCTAGTGTTAGAATTTGACAATCTTATAGTAATTTTTGCACATTTTCTTGCCAGAAGTCCAACCGTGCGAACCATTTCCCCATATGAGCAGTAGAAATTCAGGCATCCAGTAGCTAGGAATCATGGTAGAATCTTGAGAAATCTAAAAGATGCCCTTGGAGGTTGATTTTT
>APFE030359757.1:0-31847 GCA_000404065.3 Pinus taeda
TTATATTGAAAATGTATTGGCCTTAGCCATAAATAAAATATTTTAATGACCATATTATATAATATAGTTTTACGTAAGTTTATATTAAAACAAGAAAACAATTTGTTTATTTATTAAGAAATATATGTAATTTATTCCATTCTTAGTATCAAGTTGATATATAAAATTTAGGATATATCAATAGTAAAAAAATGATTAATATTGAATTTATCTATAGAGAATTTTTTTATTCCAATAATAGCTTAGATTTGCTATGTTTTTTCTTTGATATGTAACATTTTAAATATTAATACCAATTTTTTTTTATAAAAATGAAATATTGTATGAGGGGATATTCTTATTATATGAGATATATATGAAATAATTCTTATTATATAAATATTTTTTAGAAACATTTGTAGTTGAGAGGTGCACTACAAGACCATACATTTAAAAATAATAAACTAATGCTGATATTAAAAGCAAGAAAACAAATATTGTTATCCATAAATAAAATATTCATTCTAGGTTTAGTGAACATGTAAAATTCAAAATAAAAATATGTTATTAAGATAAAAATATGGTATCAATCAAATAAACTATTCCAATAACCATTTTAAATAAGAAACACTCTATATCATAATGTTATATTGAAAAATAATAAAACAATCTTTCAATAATGAAATTAACAAAAAATTGTAATAACAAAAAAATCAATATACATCATAAAAAAAAATACTTAGATTTCCAGGTTAATTCAAAACCACTTTAGATAGAGATAAGGTAATTGAAAGTAGAGAAAATAAATATTTTGTTTCACAACTTTTTATGGAGTTGAAAAATGCCATATAAAAATAATATAATTGAAAACAAAGAAAACACAAAAAAAAACAAAGCATTTGGTCACAACAACTAAGTCAGATGATGTGGATGATTCAAACGATGAGGGAAGCTCCATATTGAAAATTAGACTAAATTTCTCCATTCAATTGGTTTTTGTGCATAGTTGTAGACCCAATGAGCTCAAAATTAGATAATTTGACATCCAAAGGTTTGTGGGAAGTTTCATGATCTATCAGTTACTAGCATTGCAATACAATTACCAAAGACACTTGAATTGCAAAAGAAGTGTAAAGAACAACTAGCATAATAGAATACCATAACTTATGCAAATGAAAATAAGGCTAACGCCTAAAAATAAAGAATTGATCCAGATCCATTTTGTATGAATTGACCACAAGATAATTTTTTTTGAAAAGATGGCAAGATATCAAATTTGAATTTGCACAAACAAAGACCAATAGACTTTGAATGACCTTGACACAGATTTTGGTGCAAGCTTCTAATACTAAAACAAAAGTCTAAGAACAAATCATCCACATGCATTTGGACACAAAGAGAAAAAAAAAAAAATTCTTTGGCCTAAAGAGAACTAAATTACCAGAAGAATGTGCATATATAATCTACAAAAAGATTAGCCAGAGTGAAACCCAAAGAATTGTTGTCACATATGAGCTGACAGTGACAAACAAAGGCTAAGTTAGAAAGTAATGCAGAGAACATAAGGTGACAGACAAAGGCTAAGGTAGAAAGTGACGCAAATGACATAAGTATAATTTTTAGTAAGCAAAACTGCAAAATTGATAGGAACAGAGATAACAGGAGATAGAGAAGCAGATGATAGCGACATAGGCAGTGAATATTGCAGGAACCCTCGTTAATTGGGGTTAGATCATTTTTTATGTGCTTTAATACTCTTAGTGTTATATTGTTCATTGTCATTTGGCTCTAAAGCAACTGTACAAATCTATTGGCACAAGAAAGAATCAGACAAACCTATAGTTTAAATGAGTACCTTGAAGATCCAAAAAGATAATGGTTTGATATATGACATATTACAAATACAATTATAGCATTAATGCTATTGGAACATTAATACATTGTCGACATGGTAATACACATTTACTGTCCAGCTAGGAATCAAAAAAATTGTATCCAATGGTTGTTTTTACCAAGCCAACAATAGAAGTCAAATTAGTTTTTACTATCCAACCAATAATAAAAATCAAGAGAGTTTTTATTTTCCAGCTAGCAAGCAAAATTGGTAATCAAAGTTGTGACTACATACAATATAATTGTAATCATACAATATAATTGTAATGACATCTGGGAGCAATTTTCCAGCTAGCAAGCAAAATTGGTAATCAAAGTTGTGACTACATACAATATAATTGTAATCACATCTGGGAGCAGCGTTGGTTATTATTGGGAGCAGCGTATATAACTTGCACTTATAATTTGTTAGTCAAAACCTGTTGAAGATATTCATATATATAATTGCATTACAAAGCAAATGAACTAGAGTTAACATTATTATTCTTGTAGAACCAACGTTAATATCCATTAGCATCATTAAACTTGCAGCGACAAACTTTGGAGCAACATTGAATGTTACTGGAGCAACGTTAAATGTTACTGGAGTTGCATTATGCATTTGGAGAGCGGTGTTGATATATATTGCTTTCATAATGCATTAATCAATGGATAATATTCAATAGTTAATGGGAAGCTTTCACCTAATGGTGGTTTCATTCTAATGGCCGCGTTGGAGTGCGTTGAGGACAATGATATTTGCAGTACAATTTTCTGCAATGGTTTGAATTGAGTTCGAACAACATTATACAGTTATATACTCAATACAATGCAATGTGTTGAATTGAGTTGAGTTGCATTACAATGCAATTCGCTCTTCCAACCACGTTACAATGCAATATAATGTGAATACAACATTCTTCATATTCGCTCTTCCAACCACATTACAATGCAATATAATGTCAATACAACATTCTTCGTATATATTAGCGCTAATTATTTATATTCTGAAACTTTTATTATGCCATTGCATTTTTTTTGTGGTGGAACCTTTCAATGGTGTGCAACGTTCAAGACATGGATTGCGTATGAAATGGAATCAGGGAGATATTACTTCTACTTTTATAAATTAGGGTTTTGTGCCCTAACCTGATATACGCAAAACTTTTAATGGAGTAATATTATTTTTTATGAGCAACATTATTTTATATATGTATTGGAGCATCATATTGTATATAATAATGTATATATCAATAATGGAGAAAAGTGTAGGGTTTGATAAACAACATTGGAGAGCAGTGTACGGCGGTATAAACAACTTTGGAGAGCGTTCATTGATATGGCAATAGAATTGAGCATGGGATACAATGCAACGTTAATATCAGCATTAATATATATTATGTTGAGCTCATTGTTGAGAGCAGCAACGATATATAATGGAACGAGATTAAGTGAACCAAAAATAAAAATAAAGGAAAAATTAACAATAAATTTTTAATTCTGGAAAAAGAAAACCCCATTTCATTTGGAAAATGTCCACGAGTGGATGGTGGGTGGAGGATAGAGAGAAAATAATATTTGGGTATACCTTGCATAAGAAGTCGTGAAAGTTGGCGAGACTTTAAGAGGCTAAGGCTAACAGGTTTTTAAGCAGGTCACGGTGGAACCTTGGATATAGAGCTAGTGGAACTTTTTGAAAAAAGATCCTTGAGTATAGAGTTCTAGACTAGAGCTAAATTAAAATTGTATTTCTAAATTGTACAAAGGAGAAATTGTATTTCTAAATTGTACAAAGGAGAAAAATTTTGGGAGAAATCTTGGGAGAAAATTAGATCTGATTTCCGGTCTCATGGTACTGTCCTTCCCCATTAATCGTTGTAGGAGACTAGATAAGACACATAAGTACTTGTGTGATGTTTAACTTCTTTTATGGTTTTTTTATAGAAGAATGTACATTATAATGAAAAAGGATTGTTATTATGTTAAAGTAAATCTTTGTGTCATAAGAAGAGAGGGAATTTAATTCTTTAGAGAATTCTTTTGTGTAGTAATAAGGAATGGAAATTGTTGAGATAGTAAGGTTGGTACAAAACAAAGAAGAAAATTCATTTAAGTTATAGCAATGAGATAATCGAGTTTTTCTAACAGTAAAATGAAAGAGCTAAACAATGTTTATTATGATAGGAAATATCTTGGATTTTTTTTTTTAAGTAAAAAAACGTATTTCCTATTATGGGTGCCAGAGGAAAGATAAAGAACCTCAGAAACAGTTGATCTGGATTTAATGTTGAAAGCTTAAAGTATGCACAAAAGTATTGAAGGGTATGGTTTGTGTGACCATTGGTTAAGAGGCAATGGTTAAACCTCAGACTATCAACTCATGCTAGTCCAAGAATAGTCTAGAAATGAGGCAAATGTTGCCTAGCTAAACACCTTAGGGTGGAGGGCAAGTCCTGGACAACCTTGGTCCAACCTGTTGTGGGGGGTTCTCAAGGGGGGAAGAATAAGAGATATTAACAAGTCATTTTTTTTACATTGAAATACTCTAATGGCTATACCAACAAAGTCAATCAATACATATATTCAAGAAATATCATGAGAAATCCATAACAATTACATTTCTCATAGAAAAATTATTATGAAGTCAAGATGATCCTGACAGTGGTGATGCATGCATAATGGATTGTTGATGTTGTTGGATTTTATTATGGGGAATAAATAGAAGAAATAATATATTATTAAGGTATTCAATAGAGAGTTTGTAGACCCTAGTACAAGGAAGAGAACTATTAAAAAACTAGACATTTAGGAAAATTAATAGAATATTGTGGTTCTAAACAAGGCAATATTTTTTTAAGGTTATTGTATTAGAGTAGAAAATGAATCACACATTATAATTTTATTATTTTCACATTGTATAAAATCTCTCATAAAGACCCTAAAATTCAGTAAAAAGACAAGCAAGTCATTTCAAACATATGCTTTATCACCTTTTTTTTGTAAAATAATTATATGTTTGAGAATCTTATATCTAATTGATACTTGATATACTAAGCTTTTTCTTCAAGTTATTATCACAAATTATTAATTCAAAACAACATATTTAACATACAAAATATATAAATTAAACAAAATGATATCAATTCCATAACTTAAATAATTACATATTTTTAAAAAATAAATACATTAAAAAATTTAAAAATTAAATAATCAAACTTAAAAAAATTCTATTAATACCTAGATAGTTTAAAAGAATAAAATATTTAAAAAACTATATATTTATTTTTAAAATATAAAATTTAATTAATTTTAAAATCAAATAATATAACACGCAACATTTAACAATAATTATATTACTTTTTTTATATTTTACTTTAATGATGTTAACTCAATCTTTTTCTTTGTAATGACCAAAATCAATAAAAACTTATAATGCTTCTTCATTATTATTATGTTAAGAATATACTTGATCCTTTTTAATATCAGTTTAAATATTGATATAGAAATAAAAAATTATAATAAAATAAATATTTTAATTATTTGTGAATATAAAAAATTAAAAAAAAACCAATTATAAATATATATTTAAAATAAATAAATCAATAACAAAATGAATGAATAAAATAGTGACATGAGTAATGACCCATATGTTGAAAATAACCCAAACCCTATAGTTTTAATATGCCTGAAGTTCGAAGTTATTCACAAAATATTATTTTTTTAGTATTTATTCGAAGTGTAAAAAAATTGATAACAAATTTTTAAATGATATTGAGTTTTTGTTAACATGATAGGTTAGAAACTAGGAGTTGAGTTTTTGTTAATATGATAGGTTAGAAATTAAGAGCAATAGTTAAGAGATATTAAAAATATTTATTCATGTGATAATTAAGATTATTCCATAGTGAGCTTAACAACTGCTTAGAATAATATCACATATTGATAACTAAAATATTATAAAATTATAAATAAAATAAAATAAATATATTTTTTAATATTTAATTATCAATAATTAATATAATTATATATTTTTTCTTTGAAATTGGGATTGTATATTAATAATAATTTTGATAATATTTATTTGATTCAAGTTTTTAAAAATCTGTGTAATTGATTAAAATTAATCAAAAAATGGTAGTTTGTGAGTTAGATTACTACTCATTTTATTTACTAAAAATTTATTATCTATATTTTTAATACTAATTATAATTTACTTAATTGTCTTTTTTCATAACATTTTTCTTGGTTAATTTTAACACAATCTCGCAAAGATTTTTAAAAACATAAGTTATTTATGTAGAATTAGAACGCCCAATTTCTTTTTCAAAATACTAAATCTATTTATAGATCAAAAGTATATTTAAAATAACAAAAAAATCACATTCTTACTTGAAATTGTCTATAAATTAAACTATAATTAATAATCAATCTATTTATTAACAACTCAATTATTATTAAAAATAATAATTTTAATTCAAAATACATGTATTTTATTTATAAAAACATAAATTCAAATCATAATTTTAAATAAAATTATATATGCATACTATTATATGATATATAATAGTATGGCCAATGACGTGTATATAATTATATATACAAGTCGTTGGGCAGTTCCTAAAACACCATGGATGGAAAGGATCTGCCATATATGTGACAATACGAACATCGAGGATGAAAACTACTTCCTCTTAGAGTGTCCCGCGTACAACCACATTAGATCTCAGTTTCACAATCCTTGTTACAATACTGACCTTCCTAGCCTTTTACAATGTCAAAATTATAGTGAGCTTGGGAGGCTTCTCTCCAAGCTTTTTGAGCATAGGAATAAAATTTTAAATAAAAATAAATAGTTTGTTTCTTTAGGTTCGATAGACCAATGTTTCGTCTCGGTGGACGTTAACCATCATCCTCATCACTACATAAATTTTATTTTATTTGATAAAACAATGTTATTATATTTTTAAATTATAATTAAATCAAACCTAAAAAAGACTATCCAATCCGCCGCTGCCACCCGGTTCACAAACGACTTTCTGGTTATGCCTGCGCGTCGACCTCTGACTTAGCCGCAGTCTCCACCCGAGTCGTTCAGGCGAACACCTCGCGCCTCACCTTCGACCCACAGGTTATCTTCGCACCGGTTAAGTGTTGGACGAGCGGGTGTGCCTGCTCCACCCGCGCTCGTTCAAGACTGTTCACCCACAGGTATACCGTCAGGTGGACGGTTATACTATGTCCGCCCACACCTGCTTTGGCCTCTTTACCCGCAGCCACCTGTGCGCCTTTCAGTCTTCTGTCACACTGTCTCGCTGGCCACCCGAACCCAACTTGACCTGTGCCCAACTTCTACCCGACTCGACGGGTATACCGCAGTGTTCCGTCATGTCTGTTCTCCACGCCAACCCGTAGTTCCGTCTCACCCCTCTGATCTTCCTTTGCCCGTCTCGGCGGGCTCATATGTTGTGCTCCTCAAATACGCACTTCATATTGAAGTCAAGAGATGATGCCTTGAATGAGCCTCGCTCCTCCGCTTTTATATGCCTCCATTGGGGTATCGGTTTATCCAAGCCGACAACCATAATTTTTAAAGTTTCACCACCCTTCAATTTTGGTCTACCGTCGGCCTACCCGCAAATCAAGGGTCGGCTTTACCCATAAGGCAAGTTTCCTTATGTGTGGTCGGGCTTCCCATACTGCTGCGCTTATGGTCCGCCCGCCCCTTTGTTGATTTTCTTAAGTGTTGGGGAGGTGCGTGCCCGGGCGGGGCTGCACGTCGTTATGCCACATCTTCGTGCTGAACTCCACGTCATCACATCCTCCCCCACCCGAAATCATTGTCGTCCCAACAATTCCTGCTTGTTCCTGTATTCGTCGTTCAAACCTTGCAATCTTCCTCTTCCACTTCCATACTGAATCCTCCGTTTCCCAGCTTTCTTCCTCTGGTGCTCCCTTCCATCTAACAAGGTACTCCCACCTCTGGTGGCAACCAAGGCCTATAGTGCGATAACTCAGTATCTTTTCCAACTCCAACCCTGGTCTGTCCATTATTCCAGGTGGTCCTCTTGGAGGTTCAGCCCTCTCCGGATGGTCTGAGTCAAGCCTGCATTTCTTCAATTGACTCACATGAAAGACTGGATGTCTCATGTGCATATGGTGCGGAAGTTCTAGCTTGTAAGCAACTTCCCCAACTCGTTTTTCCACACGAAATGGTCCCTCGTACTTCCGCTGCAACTTGGCAGTCGTCCCCTTGGGTGGATGCCATTGCTCTCCAGTAATCCTGAGGAACACCATATCTCGCACATTAAACTGTGCCTCCCATCTCCCACGATCAACAAACTTTTTCATCCTCCTTGCAGCTTCGTGCAAGCGTAACCGTGCAAACTCTAAGGTCTCTTCCCAAGCCTTCAGGAACCTCTTTGCATGGGGACTCCTCATCCGACCTGTCGTCTCTATGGTATGCGGTGCTACCGGCATCTGTCCATTCACCAACTCAAATGGACTATACCCCGTTGCGGAACTCTTTTGCATATTGTAGCTAAGCTGAGCAATATCTAAGAGCTCGGGCCAATTTTTTTGATCAGCTGTGACATAGTGCCTCAAATAGTCCTCCAGCAGTGCGTTGATGCGTTCGGTTTGCCCATCTGTCTGCGGGTGGTAACTCGAACTCATCAGCAACTCTGTCCTGACTATTTTGAACAATGTCGTCCAAAACCTCCCCGTGAATCGTGTATCCCTGTCACACACGATACTCATCGGCATACCCCAATACTTCACCACGCTCTTGAAGAACAGTTCGGCAGTACGCTCAGCTCCACACGGTACCTTCATTGGAACGAAGACGGCATACTTGGAAAAACGATCGACCACGACCATAATCCCATTATACCCTTGGACCTGCGGTAGTGAGACAATGAAGTCCATAGAGACGCTTGCCCATGGCCTCTCTGGAATGGGTAAAGGCTGCAACAATCCTCCTTGCCTTTGTCGGTCCGATTTTTCCTACTGACAAATGATGCATGTGTGCACATACTCCTCCATTTCCTCTCGCATCTTCTCCCAAAAGAACACCCTCTCTAGTAATGCCAAGGAACGACGCTGCCCTGGGTGCCCAGCCCATAGAGAATCGTGGCACTCTTTTAAGAGGTGCCTCCTAAGACCGGATGTCTTTGGAACATAGACTCGGTTCCCAAAGAACAAGTAACCGTCTCGTAGGAAGAACCTGCGGGTCTTCCCCTCCTTTATCTGTTTCACTATATTCTGCGCTAAAGTATCGGTCTCCAAGCTTTCCTTCAGTCTATTCTGCATCTCCTCTGACATCTGAATTCGACTCCTACTCCTCTCCACCCGGTCTTCTCCCTCCAATGGTGTGAGCTGTCCCTTTCTACTAAGGGCATCTGCCACTGCATTGTGCCTACCCGGTCGATACTCGATAGTCATGTTGAATTCTGCCAAGAAGTCTTTCCACCGAGCTTGCTTTGCTAAAAGCTTCGGTTGTGATGCGAAATAGCTAGCTGCAACGTTGTCTGTCTTGACAACAAAAGGCCTCCCAATTAGTTAATGCCTCCATATGTGAAGACAATGGATGATGGCAGTCATCTCCTTCTCGTGGACTGGATACCTACACTCTCTCTCCTGTAACTTCCAACTTTCGTAGGTTACAGGATGCTCATCTTGCATGAGGACTCCTCCTATGGCAAAATCCGAAGCATCGCGTGTACCTCGAACGGTCTTCCGAAGTCAGGCAGCTTTAGTATCGGTGCCGTAACCATCCGTCTCTTCAACTCATCGAATGCCTTTTGGCACTCCTCTGTCCAGCACCACTTCTTGTCCTTTTTTAGCAAGTCTGTCAGTGCCAATGTTATTTTGGAGTACCCCTCTACGAACCTCCGCTGGTAGTTGGTCATCCCCAAAAACACCCTCATGTCATGGACATTCTTTGGTGCAGCCCAGTCCTCGATAGCCTTTACTCTGCTTGGCTCCATCTGTATGTACCCCTGTGCAACGATGTGCCCAAGGAATGGTATCTCTGTCTAAGCGAACACGCACTTGGATTTTTTCAAAAAAAACTGGTTCTCCCTCAGTGCCTTGAAAACCATCGCCAAGTGTTTCTTATGGTCTTCCATGTTGTCACTATAGACCACTATATCGTCCAGGTACACCACCACAAACGAGTCCAAGTATGGTCGTAGGACATCATTCATCAAGGTGCAAAATGTCGAGGGAGCGTTGCATAACCCAAACGGCATAACAAGGAACTCAAAATTGACATACCTTGTTACGATTGCGGTCTTCTTCTCATCTCCTTCGGCAATCCGCACCTGATAGTAACTGTGCCTCAAGTCTAGCTTGGAAAACACCCGAGCCTTCGCAAGCTTGTCGAAGCAATATGCAGCCAATGGAAAAGGATACCTGTTCCTTATCGTTTGCTTATTCAATGCATGGTAGTCACAGCACATCCTTAGCTCATTGCTATCTTTTTTCTGCTGAAATAGCACTGGGGCTCCATATGGGGACCTTGAAGCTCTGATGAAACCGGCATCAGCTAACTCCTTTAGCTGTCGTTTCAACTCCTCCAATTCTGGTCCAGACAACCGATAAGGTGCCTTGGCCAAGGGTTCCTTCCCTGGTTCAAGCTCAATGTTGTGGTCCACCGCACGTCTTATTGGAAGTCTCTTCGGAAGTTCGTCGGGCATCAGATCCGCATACTCGGCAAGTACATCAGAGATCTCGGCTGGAACAGGCGTCTCCTCTTCATCTCTGTCGACCCCTTTGCATACCACCGCATATGTCTCCATGTCTGATTCCTTCATGGCTCTCCCCAAACTTAGTGCAGAAACATGCTGCACGTTAACCTCCCTCCTTTGCCTATGTGTCTGCAAGGTCCAATTCCGTGTTTGTCCTACCAGCACCACCTCATCGCAGAAAGGAACAACAATAGCTTTGTTGCCCTTCAAGAAGTCTTGCCCAAGTATCATGTCGAAATCATTCATCTCCATCACTGTGAAGTCTAACTGACCCGTCTATCCACCTGCTTGCACCGGCACTTCATGTGCCAATCCTGTCACCTTGGCTTTGGAGTTCACTGCCTTTACTTCCATATTAGATGGAAGAATTGTCAGCCCAACAGTCCTTGCCAACCGGGTTGTCATGAAATTATGTGTGGCTCCTGTTTCCACAAGAGCTTGGATGGTTCTACCGTGAATCACCAAGTCTACAAATCCCAAGTTGTTCAACCATGCTTTCTCCATGGCCTTGTCTGCTTCACCTGTCATAAGCAATCCTGCTCCACCAGGCTTCGTCATGTCTTCTTTGTCACGAGAAACCTTTGCTCTGATACCACCTGTCACACCCCCAATATTTGTTTTTCCTAATTGGGCGGGTGCGGCACAGCCCAAGTTACTAAGACATACCATTGTTAGTAACTTCACGGACTACGCCTTAACTTTACAACTTTTATGTGCTTATAATAATGATGCTTTTAAAAACCATAAACATTCAAAGATTATAACAGCATAAACAATTTTTCATTGTAGTAATCATTTCTTTTCATTATATGATAAATTACAATCGGGAGGGCCACCGCCTGTGCACACTCACACGACGGTCTGCCAAGTCCCACTGAATAACAATGTACACAATGATAATACACTGGCGTTTCACCGAACGGGTAGGTGACCCGAACTCGACCCACACCCGTGTTATTTACCCGGACAATGTCGCCCGTGTACCTCTGCACGACGACCCGCGGCTTACAACAATGTAACTACCTTTCGTCCACGCGGGCGGGCGCCCTACGCACGCCCCGCCGCTGCCACCTGGTTCACAATCGACTGTCTGGTTATTCCTGCGCGTCGACCTGTGACTTAACCGCAGTCTCCACCCGAGTCGTTCAGGCGAATGCCTCGTGCCTCACCTTCGACCCACAGGTTAACTTCGCACCGGTTAAGTGTTGGACGAGCGGGTGCGCCTGCTCCACTCGCGCTCGTTCAAGACTGTTCACCCATGGGTATAACGTTGGGTGGACAGTTATACTATGTCCACCCACACCTGCTTCGGCCTCTTCCTGCAGCCACATGTGTGCCTTTCGGTCTTCTGTCACACTGTCTCGCTGGCCACCCGAACCCAACTCGACCTGTGCCCAACTTCTACCCGACTCGATGGGTATACCGCAGCGTTCCGTCGTGTCTATTCTCCGTGCCAACCCGTAGTTCTGTCTCACCCCTCTGATCTTCCTTTGCCCGTCTCGGCGGGCTCATATGTTGTGCTCCTCAAATACGCACTTCATATTGAAGTCAAGAGATGATCCCTAGAATGAGCCTTGCTCGTCCTCTTTTATATGCCTCCATTGGGGAGTCCGTTTATCCAAGCTGACCCCATAATTTTTAAAGTTTTGCCACCCTTCGATTTTGGTCTACCGTCGGCCTACCCGCAAATCAAGGGTCAGATTTACCCATAAGGCAAGTTGCCTTATGTGTGGTCGGGCTTCCCATACTGCCGCGCTTATGGTCCGCCCGCCCCTTTGTTGATTTTCTTAAGTGTTGGGGAGGTGCGTGCCCAGGCAGGGCCACACGTCGTTATGCCACATCTTCGTGCCGAACTCCAGGTCATCACACATATGCTTTGGTGAATCTTGGTCCAATGCATATTCGCAGTTATTAAGGATAAACAAGAAGCTAGCCCATTTCACAAGAACTAGACATTGAAAATCACTATATACCCATAACTCTTGCTATTGCGATGCAGAGTACAATGTAAAGTAACTCTAAAATAATAATTGCACAAAACACAAAAATATGAGCTTCGCACACCTAAAATGAGGCTTTCTTCTGATTTGCCGATAATGAGGCATGCTTCTCATTTGCCAAAAATAAGCCATTTTTCTGATTTGTAAATATAATTTCAAATCAAAGCAATTCGTTGCCAATGCAATAGAAATGGCTACCAATATCACAATAATTCTACCTGCGGAGACAAAAATATGATACCATTTGTGAGTGCTTCCCTCCTTTACAACCAACACGATCCAACAATTACAGCAAATGCAGACCAAACAAGACCATGAAGAAACGGTCTAAAGAGAAGCACTGGGTATACATCGGCGTTATGAGCATTAGACATCACGTGGGCTTTGGTTAGAAAATTATGGGGAAAATTAAACCAAAAACCTTCTGAAGAATGATAAGTTTCAACTGACCGTATGGCGACCATACTACTGGAGAAACGATCCACTTTGATTACGAAAGTTAGTAGCAAATTGATTAATGATATTGTAAGATATGACACTATTGTTAAAGCATTCTCCATTCTTGTTATTGTATTTTCCGAGGGCAAAAGAAGTGTTGGTTTCACCTTCTCTGAATACAACTCCTCTTAATTCTCTTTTCTCCTCCTACTTGAAGCAACTGATCAATTGATTTGTTCACTCGTCTTCATTAGATGGACGCAGTGGAATGCAGATGCAAGCGCTCACTTTAAGAATGGAATCAAGCTGATCAAGTATTTCACAGACCGCAATAGGGGATTCCAAATGGGGTCTCCCTCTCTCAATATATCATTCTTCACATGCAACAGCCCCTTGTTGCATCCATGGCAGCTCTTACTCAGGCACAGAGATGGGATTAGGCACCGGGAATCAGGCAATCATTTCAGTGTTCCTGGCATCCCACGAGTAGGCATCAGCGTGATGTCTTCAATTGTATTCTCTAATAGGGAGATCGTTTTTCATTTCAATTTAAAAAATTTAGGCTTGCGCGGGACTATTTGAAATCCTGAACGCGGAGGTTTCATTGAAAGTGCATAGGTATACAGTCCATTTGCATTAACTACATCCACTTGCATTAAGTAGATCCAACTGTCTAAGTCAGAGCGGAGGACCTGTTCGAGAGGGAGCAGCAGACCTAGAGGCGGGCAGGAACGCATCACCGGATTATGGTCACGGTGAGGTCAAGATCGGGCAGGAAGGCATAGCAGGAGCTAGGTGATGATGCATGCATGGATGCATGAACATGGTATGTGATGAGATCAAATTACTGTCAGGGGTGTAAGGACTATAGTCGCAGAAATAGGACTCGTCGTGGATCAGGCAGGCAGCAGAGGCCGCAGAGTACTATTTTGGACTTCACACACTATGGCATTGGTCAGTTTGCCGTATTTTGATCAGGAAACCAGCGAAGTCGGCAGAGTACTATTTGGATTTTTTTTCTTTCCAAAAGGTGAGTACTATTTGGACTTCATGATTACATTGGCACTCCAGGCAATGATCTATTATAAAATCACTGGATTCACATTGGTGTGTAAAGGTGATTCGCTCGAATATAGGAAGTCAAGTTTTTGTAGTATTTAAACATGTTCTTTATTCTTATAACTTGTATAAGAAATTGGTAGTATTTGTAGATGTTTTATATTTTTAATATTTTAGTATAAAAAAGATTTGTAATTTTTTTGGCGTAGCATC
Source organism: Pinus taeda (assembly GCA_000404065.3). Taxonomy (NCBI): domain Eukaryota; kingdom Viridiplantae; phylum Streptophyta; class Pinopsida; order Pinales; family Pinaceae; genus Pinus; species Pinus taeda. The sequence goes on from APFE030359757.1 coordinate 14,309, forward strand.
TAATTATTGAAACATGATATTTATCAAAAAGGAGCTTTTCACTATAAGACAAAAATGATAAAACAGACTTAATTTATTTTTTTTGGGTATATTATTAGATGTTGAAATAATAAAACATGTGTAATGTTTTTAGGTTTAAAGTAGGTTGATACATTAAAAAATAAAATAATAATAATAGAAGATATTAATATCAACCATAATAATAATAAATATAGTTTTATAAATTTATTTTTAGTTGATGAAACATGATACTTATCGAAAAGATTTTTTCACAATATAAGATAAAATGATAAAAACACGTATAATGTTTTTATATATAATAAGATAAAAAATGATAGAATATTTGTAATGTTTTTATATTCAAAGTGAGTTGTATATATAATTTTTTTTAAAATATTACTAATAAAAAAGATATTTGAATATTTTAATATCAATCATAAAAAAAAAAAATATATAAGAAAAATACACATAATTTTTTATGATTAATATCATAGTAATAAAAAATATATATAAGAAAAATGCATAATTTTTAAGGATAATATAAAGTTGATGTTTTAATAATTAATACTAATAAAAGTAAATAAAAAAAAAATATTTTAAAATAAATTTAAATAAAATATTTAGATCTCCATAATAACTTGTGTGCATGTGTGACTCTACCAATTAAAAGGAAAATTTTCTTATTTTATTAAAATATATAAAAAAAATATTAATAATAATAACAATGGTAACAATAATTAAAAATAAGTATGAATTTTCCCCGATCAAGGTGAGTGCCACTACAAAGGAGATGGTGGGATTGATATCGTCATCATGCAATTAATAAACATCAGGTGAGGGAGGGGGTGTGGCCACCCCCACACAAACCTTACCATGCGTGAGACGTCCACGCAGTTTATTTCCCATGAGCAAAGGCATTTGGAGAACTATGAGACAAATGATTACTAGACTTGTGGTAGTTGGCAGAGTTGTGAAATCCATAGCCACGATCCTTCAACAGGTTTTTGGTAGCGTAGGAGGTATTCCAGGGAGGCTCCAAGTGGTGGCAGTTGTGTCACAGTCCAAATTGCCAAGGGAAAGTTATCACCTCTCATTCTCAGCCCATGCTCATATGTTCTAAACAGTCACCTTATGTGCAATATGATTTATGTGATATGTTTTTATTGTATATGGTCTTTGACGGTTTCTCAAGACAAGCCCTTCTGGAATAGGGTTGACTTCAACCCTCTAGAGGTTGTGGGAGAAGGATTTTTCTCTTATGCCTGCATTTCGCGGGTCAAGAGGCCTCGCGGAAAGATACCCACAAGGTTCTTAGGAAGTTTCCATGCCTAGGATCTTTGAATCCATGGGATAAGACCACTTCCTAGCTTTTGAAATATTGGAAATTAACAACCTTTGGAAGAGACAAACGCACACTGGTTTGTGGGTACAATCGCAAGTATGCATTAGGAATCCTTTCACTAGGCGGAAAGACATCTACAGGATAATGTGTTTAGTCTTTTAGAACAACCCCATGAAGAAATTATGGAGATGTTCCTTCAAATTTGGTTAATGTCTCTCTCTACAATATATATGTCTCTATAGACTTGCAGGTTTGCCATATCGATCGATTCACAGGATTCTCCATCTAGATTGTCCTCCATAACTCGCTTTTGTAGTATTTACTAAGATAAACGAGGGTCAAATTTCAACTTGTCTGGTTTCTCACAACCCCCTCAATAGCAACAGTGAGACAAAGAATATGGCGCACCCTGCTCATGATGGAGTCATACTCCTAATGCTGGTCAACGGAGAGGCGAAGGTCATGGGCGGGGGAATCTCAACCCACCAGAGGCTTAGGACAAGCAACCATGCATCATTTTGTATTGACTATAGTTACAACATTTATGATGGAGAGTCATCCTCGAGCTTGCCAAACTATAAATGAATGTGAAGCAGAGATCGTAAACCAATGTCATTTAAGTGATTTGATAATTCTGGAGGAGCTAGGGGACTTGATTCCATACCCTGGCCAGACAAGTCGTTTTCACACTCAATATCAATATACATTATTCTTATTCTGGTTGGTGAAAACTCTCCTTGTGAAGGCTTTGATGATGAATATTACAGGTAATTCATTTTTGCAGAAGCAATCTAGGAAATTCATATGGAATTTCAGTTAATCCAGTGCTAGATCGAGCAACAAAACACTCACCTTGCACACATAGAGAAGCACATCCCCTGCTTGCCTCAAACAGAGTTGTCTAGTTCCAATGTCAAGGACCGAACACCAATAGTATCTTATGATGAGTAGCATAGTTTTTAGTATAATATGGAAATTCAAATATCTCAGTTTTGTTTAGATGATTAGAAAAGAATTGTTATATATTTAGTATAGACTTATAATAAACACGAGTCATAAAAAGAGTCAAGTTTATATTTCTATACTAGACAATTTCAAACAATTCAGATTTTAGTTGATTTATAATGCTACCATATTGTCAACAAGCATGTTTCCCACTTAACAGGTTAAGACCATATGGTCGAAACATTGATATTGTACTACCTATTTATTTTGAAAAAGTACTACTCTATTTTTAAAAAGTAATAAAAAATCTTCTCAAACTTTAAAAAAAAATTCCGCACAAAAGAAAGCTATATTTCTATTAATAAACTTTAAAAATTATATATATATATAAATTATATTTTTTTAATAAATATAAAATTGAAAATTTACCCATAAAACATATTAATAATAATAAAATTATACGATTAGACTTATTTAAATCATCACAGTAAGGTTAAAAAATTATGCTCAATGCTATGAGTACCGCAAATAATTTATTTCAACCTCAGTTAGTTACAAAATTTCAAAATAATTTGTTCGCCTATCAATTTTATCGACGGCAATTCGCAGTAAAATTTTTCTATTGTAAAATTTGCTTAAAAGATAAAAAAAAACATATAATTTATAATTCCCAACCAAAATGGCGTCAGGTTCCAAAATTCTAATCTGCATGTTAAGGTACTTAACAAAATATCCTTTACCAATTCGTCTGTTGCACGGTAAATACTAAGCATTCTGCGATGATTTTTTGTTTTATGTATGGTAAATGTTAAGTATTATGCGGTAAGCTAATAATTAACTTAGTATGTTTGTATTTTGTTTATTAGATTAGAATAAAATAATATTTAATCAAGAAAATGTAAAAGCAGTAAATTAATTATTGACTTACTAATAATAACAATGTCTTCATAAAATATTATGGTGCACTATAAACCAATAGTTTCACCTGATGTGGAAAGGTCATTTATAAAGTATCATACATTACCAACAAAAAAGTTCAATGATTATAGATGACAATGTACAGACATAAAATATTATGGTACACTATAAACCAATGGTTTCACATGATGTGGAAAGGTCATTTATAAAGTATCATACATTACTAACAAAAAAAAATTGAATGGTTATAGATGACAATGTAAAGGTGATTTGCTTTTTAATGTGAATTTTTAATAAATTTTATTTTACCAATATATTTCATAATATATAGGTGACTTGAGTTTATCATAAATCTGATTATTAAACTAATTTTTTATTAGGTTAAAAGTTTCCTTAAATTATTTGAAGGAAAATGTATATTTTTTCATGAAATTTAGATTTAATATGTATATAAATGATATTTTGTAAAAATAATAATATATAATAAAATAGTAAAAAAATAAATATTATAATAAATACTCAACATATATCTAATTAAATTTCAATTTCAAAATCTTTTATACCATAAAATTTTTTGTTAACTTTTTATTTAAATAAAATTATTACAAATTTAAAAAAATATATATTTATTAAATATAAATTGATTATAAAAATTCCCGTAATTTCTTATTTTATATTTATGATAGACTAAATTTAGTTTAAACGGATATTAATTTTTCATTTTATATTTATAGTAAACTAAATTCACTTTAAGCAGATCTTAATAATCATCACCATTCTAATGTTGATTTAGAATGGTTTCAATTTTATGTCAAAAGATCTAAAGATAAGTACCATGCACTATTTTAATTAAAAAAAATGGTTGCACATGGTGATTTGGTTTTATGTAAATTTTAAATAAATTTTATTTGTGAGATATAAAATTAATAGTTACACAAAGTAATATATGGTGATTTTAACTTTGAGGATTATCTTATTTGATAAAGTTTTTTTTAGATAAAGTATTATACACTATTTTAATTAAAAAACAAATGATTGGATATGGTGATTTGGTTTTATGTAAATTTTAAATATATTTCATTTGTGAGATATAAAGTTAATAGTTACACAAAGTAAGATATAAAGTTAATAGTTACACAAAGTAATATAAGGTGATTTTAGTTTTGAGTGTTATCTTATTTGAAGTCTTCTTAGAATCAGTAATTGAATTATCTTTGCACTCTAGAGGTCAGGCTCCATGGTTGAGATGGTAGGATATCATCCTTTTGGGTAGATCTTCTTGATACAAATATTTTGTGGACTAAGAACCACATTGAGAAAGAACAAAAAAAAAATAAAAAAAGAAGTGATTTCCTTTTATATTAATTTTAATTATATATATATTTTTCTCATATAGTATTGAAAAATGTTAGAAAAAACTCAACATGTCCTTAATACATTATATTTGAAAAACCATTAATCATAAAAATATGATTCAATGTAGACTTATCATGCATCCATGGAGATGTATTTGAAAAAAAAAAATGAAAATAGTTTTGTATATTAAGGGATTTGTGCTTCATTGATAAATAAAATAGAAATATGATATATTTAAAAAAAATGAAAATAATTTTCCATTTAAGAGATTTTTCTTTATGAATAGAAGATAGAAAAATATGATGACAGTTATCTTGCATATTTATAAAATTAAAATTAAATTTAATAATGTATTTTATTATAGAGTGACATTTAATAATATAATATGCATTCATTATATATTTTTCTTTAGCCATATATGATTATTATATTACACGTATATGTTTATAATATTCATATTTTAATCATATTTATTTTATTTTTCTTTTATTATTTTATTTTATTTCTCTCTTATTATTTTAGATGTTTTGTTGTTTTTTATAAGTAATTTATTTCATATTATTCAATATTCAAGAATGTTGTAATTCCCTACCATTATTTAAATAAATACAATATCATACCATATAAGCTTATTAGATTCAAGTTGAACACTAAATGGGATTCACATCTAGCTCATACATAACAATATGTTTTATAATTTTTTTAACTCTATATACCTATCCACTCTATAAATTATTTTTCATGAAATAATATATACATTGATAAGTTATTAGTGTTTGGAAAATACATGTTGGTTTGACCCTAGAGCAACTAGGAATCCTCCAAATGTTTGCTTCAAACTTGAATATCACTATTAATACCATTAAAACTAAATTCATGGTAATCAAATATAAAAAAATCACAAATGATGCTTTCATATTGATAATAACTAAGAAAATCCAGTGTAAAATATTTTAAAATATATATCAATCATTATCTCAATTGGTATTAGCCTAGTGATAAAAGAATAAATGGAGGATAAAAAACTTATTATGGGGTTGAAAACAATTATAATTTTACATTTTTTTGGATATGGTATAAAAGGAAACTCCTCTTTGAGACTCTTGTGATTCATATTACATTATATGGACTGTGTCAAGTTTAGGGTTGTAATATCTACTAAAATTAATGGAGGAAGATACAACACATCAAAATGCAATTTATAATTTAAAATATCAATATTAAATGTAATACTCCCTTTCATATCCTCATGATTGAAGAAATTATTTCTTTGTAGAAAGTGTGGCTATGATTAGGTATATTGTATATAAGAAGTTAAACAACATGGAAGCCAAGAGGTTTCCTAAAATGGCTTCTAACTCTAACCAAATTCCTAACCTTGGTTACACCATTGCTAGGCAAAGGAGGAGATTATTTTGTAGAATAAAGATAATATTAAAATTGTCATTACTTCTAAATTTAAAGAGATATTATGGAAGAGTTAGAGGGAAAAATAAGATATTATAAGGAGGTATGTTCAAACCCAATCTCAAAAATTAAAAAATATTTTTCTTGTTTTGAGTAATGTTAAAACAAAATAAACATTGTTAAAATAAGAACACATTCTCATGAACTTTATGGTGAAACTTAGAGTTGATCAATTCTAAAAATATCATCAAATGAAAGAGTCTTTCAATTTTTCTACACTAAGAGATTTAAAGATGAAAAGTGATTTTCTTACATTGTCTAAGATTTTCTAACATTAAAATGTTAAAAACTTATGAATACTTAAATATCTTCTTAAAATCCAATAAACCAAATTAATATTAATGAATTCTTCTTCATCAAAATGACCATTATAAATATAAAATCTTAAAAAGCTTTAATATTTAGCTTAATATCATTTTCGAGATAATTCTTTTTATAATTTGCGTATCTAAAAATAAGCTATATAATTTTAACATTAACACAATTATATTATCTGCATATTTAAAAATAAACTACATTCAGTATTAAAAAAATAAATAAAATCTAAACTAAATTTAATAATTATTACTAACCATATTTAAACGATTGGATGGAAATTTAAATTTTTATCATTAATATAGTAATTATATAATTAATTTAATATATAGAAATATTATTATTATATTACTTTACAAATATTTTAATATTAAAAAGAAATTATTATAAACCACTTCACTTTTTTTTAACAAGAGCGATCAATTTTTGTTTAGTGATGAAAGGTTGGGTCGGAGCCTTACCAACCACCATTACATAGTGCTTCAGCAGTTTGCTTCTAGGTGACAGTGCATCAACAAAATCCGAATGAATCCATTGGCCATGCGATGAAAAACAAGCTTAAGCATTAGTTTTTGGTGTAGTTACATAGGGAACCTTGGATGTTGCGAAGAAGCCTCAAAAAAGGAGGGGAAAAAACTTGTGATCCAATTCAGTTTCTCTCTGATAGGAAGAGTTGAAACCTGAAGGTGCCCAGAATCAAATCCTTCAACTCATTAGATCTGATTTCCTCTACCTTCAAGGAAAAAAAAATTGAGCCCCTGTTTAATCACTTTTCTTATATGTTGAATGCGTAGGTGTGTAATAGTCGTGTTGAATGGGATAGGCACGAAATGTGGTCCTGATTGTGATGGTGAAACAGAGTTGTGACAAGGGTCATGCATTCATCAGTGATCAGAAGTGATTAGATCGATTGTGTGTTGCCTGTGTCAGTTATTTGGAAATCATGGAGACAATTGTGTTGCCAGATGCAGGGCGTAGCAAGGATATCATTGCCACCATTGCCTTGTTCTTGCACAGCTCATAATTCTATCTTATGGAATAGGGTGCCATACTGATGCTTCATCATTATTTAAAAGATCTGCTTGGGCTAAGAGACATCCCATGTTTGCCCTTATGTCCACTTCCTTGTTAATATTTCGAAGGATGTGGTAGAATGACTTGGTAGTGAACTTTTGTAGCACTTTCTTGAGTGTCCGAAGGGTCTTGTTGAGCACTGGATTATTGATATGATCACTTGTGTTTAAGATTTGTACCAAGATTTCCGAATCCCCAAAGATTTAGAGGTTTTTTCTCCATTCCCCTGAGCAAGCTGGCATGCTTTGAGAAGTCCTAGGATTTCTGCCTAGTTGTTAGTGCTCTATCCTAAGCCCCAACTGAAGTTGTCTTTATTGTGCCCATCCGGGGAGTAGATTACACCCCCTCCTCCTGATATCCACGGGTTTCTTCTGGAGGCTCCATCGAAGAATATCGTAACTTTTCTCTGTTTCTTCCACCACTTTTGAAAATCCAATTCAGAGGTCCAAAGCCACCACTCTAGATTGGGGCAAGGCTGAAAGGGGTTATTTTTATTGCTGGCATGCCTCAGAGACTCATCGAGCCAACTGATCTCTTCAGGGAGGAGAACATTGTCTAGCTTATGAGGTTGATTCTCGATTGTTTCCAACAACAATGCTTTGGCTTTGGCAGCCACTGCATTGGGAGATCGTAATCTATTCTTGAACATGGCTTCATTCCTAGCCAACCACACTTCTCATAAAATGAATTTTGGAATTGCATACCAGATTTTGGCCCATGTAGATTTTCTCTTCAATGCGTGAGGGGAGCGCCCTTTCCAGGAGGCAAATAGATTAACTACTGAGAGTTGCGCTGGGATTTGAGCATTGAGCTCGAGCATTGTCTGCATGCATACTTCTTGTGTGAAGGGGCAGTCAATGAACAAATGTTAAAGCATTTCCAAAGCCGAGCAGTGGAGAGGTCATCTATGGGGTCAGATATTTCCATGTTTCACTAAGTTATCTCTTGTGAGGACCCTTATGTGCATGAGAATCTAGTAGAAGAAGTTAATCTTTGGGAGCCCAAAGGGGTCCCATATGTGCTGCCAAAGCGAAGCAGAGTGGATCTATGAATGATGTTCTTGGAGAGCTACAAAGCCTTGCGATACTGTGTAAGAACTTGTCTTCCCCCCACCCCATTTGTCCCTTGAATGGAGGTACACAAGAACCAGACCCAAGATCAAAGCAAAGAAGGGGTGATGTTGAGGATGCAGCCTATCTAGGAGGTGATGGAAAGCCCAGTCAAGCCAATTCCCATGAGAGCCCCAAGAAGAAATATCAGCCAGCTTGTGGATGCCATGTTGAGTGAGCCAATCACGTAGATCTACAATTTCATGGGCGGAATTGAGGGGTTGGAGGCCCATGATCTTGTCTTCCCACATTCTAATTCTTTTTCCATTTCCAGGGATTCTGTAGAGGTGATATTTAAAGAACTCCCAGCCTCGGCTGCATAGCGTCCATGGAGTGGTTCGTTTGCAAGAGGCTCCTTCATCAATATTATTTATTGAGAGCCCATGCAAATACTTTTTAATGAGAACTTGACTTACAGGATGACAATGTTTTGAGAAGATTTTCGAGAGAATCTTTCCTCCCAAGGCTAGATTGGCCAACCCAGGGTCTCTTACCTAAAGTTTGCCTTCTGATAGTAGCCTTTTCACAATGTCCTAGCTTACTAAGTGATTTTTTTTGTATTCCCCTTTCCTCCTTGCCACAGGAAATTTTGAATAAACTTAGAAGGTTGTTCAATGATCGTTTTTGTAGCTAAAAGAAATGAGGCCTGATATATTGGAAGGGAGGAGACAACAACGTTTACCACGATAAGGTTCCTGGTTGTGGTAACCCACTGGGTGCTTGATGCAGTCATTTTTGCCTTGATTTTGCTGATAATTTCATCCAATGAGGGGCCTTGCTAGTTCCCAGAGTTAAAGGCAGGCCTAAGTACTTGGATTTGCCCCAAGAGGGGAAGCCCATGAAGCCCAGGGCTTGAGAAATTCAAAGAATAGTTGGCTGATCTACCACCCAACCATACACTATGCTTTTCCTCCTATTGACCAGAGCTCCAAAAACTCTGCAGAAACTTTGAATAACATCATTAAAAGCCCTTGCAATTTTAGTGGAGGCACCTCCAAAAAGCAGAGAGTCATCGGCAAACAAGGCATGGTTGATTGGGTTTGTTCCTTTTGTCATCCTGATGCCTAGAAGTGTCCCATATAACTTCTCTATTGTCATCTTTCAGCTTAGAGAATTTGCCATCAAAATGTACAAGAAGGGGGACAGTGGGAAACCTTGACTTATGCCCCTCAAGGCTTTGAAATAGTTAGCAGGCCTGCCATTTACTAAAGGGGCTATCCAAGGCTCTCCTATACATGCTTTAATCAATTTTATAAAATTAGAGTTGAATCCAAAAGAGGAAAGAATTTGGAGGAGGAAAGAATACCTTACTCGATCAAAGGAATTTGACATGTCCAACTTAATGAGCATGCCTTGCTCTTGGCGTTGGTGGCTGGAATGAATGATTTCCTGCGCCAGGATCACATTTTCTAGGATAGGACTGCATTTAACAAAACTTCCTTGGTTGGGAGAGATGAGTTTTTCCACCAGCGGCTTTATTCTATTCAGAAGTAGCTTGAAGAGAATTTTATAGGACGCATTGCATAGCAAATTTGGCCTAAAACGATCAAAAGCCACAGGGTTCACTTCTTTTGGGATAAGCATTGTGAAAGTGGAGTTTGTGCTTCCTCCCACTTTGGCATTTTGGAGGAAGCATTTGATCATTTGAAACATATTAGCCTTGATGATGTCCCAACAAATTCTATAGAAATGAATGAATAACCCATCGAGTCCTGGAGCTTTTTCTGGTTCCATCTTCCAGATGGCATTGATGATTTCATCTTTAGAGAAGGGATTCAGGAGTCTTGAGTTATCCTCCTCATTTACCATTCTTGGAATGTGAGTGAGAAAGTCTGGTGATTCCTCATCAATTTCTACACCTTCTTCTTTGTACAACTGCTGGAAATGAGAGGTTGCAACCTCTTTTACCAGAGTTATGCTTTTGAGGACAACCCCATCTGGGGAGGTGATTTTAGCAATGTGATTTCTAGAAAGATGAGTTCGAAGTTTCTTGTGGAAGGAGGCAGAATTTTTGTCTCCAGACATAAGCCATAGATTATGATATTTGAGCCTCAAGGATTCTTCCTTCACTCTAAATGATCGAAGAGTGCTGAGTTGGAATTCTTGCTCATTCTAAAATTCTGAATGTGTAATATCTTGCGGCTCCATGTCCAGTTGCAAATCGAGCAGCCGCTCGATATTCTGCTTTCTAAGCCTAGTGGGGGAATCTGAGGGATTTTTTATCCATTCTTTCAAGGTTGTTTTCGTGGCCTTTAGTTTTTGTTCCCACACATAGCTGGGCGACCCAAGAACAAGGATGGACTAGGCCTTCATCACTGTGTCCATAAACCCTTCCCTGTCTGACCAGATAGGGCTCAACCGGAAGGGGATGGGCCCCAGTTTTTCCTCTTCTTCGAACAACAAAAGAATGGGTTTATGATCAGAAGTCAACATTAGTAGAATTTTAGTGGAGATAATCTTTTTTTTGGAGAGGAAGGTGCTCTGCAGTGAAAATATGTCCAAACATGCTAATATATGCTCTGCCCCAGCTCTGTTATTTGACCAAGTGTAGAGCCCTTTTTTTGGCTTAAAATCCAGTAAGTCCCATTGTCGAACCAGGTCTTCCACAAATGGAAGAAGGTGGTCCCTACTACTGATTCCTCCTCCTTTTTCCTTTGGTTCGAATATTAGATCGTAGTCTCCTGCTAGAGTTATATTCTTGGGGGAGTAAGCGTCAAGAAAATCAAACAGGGTTTGCCAGCAGTCGTTCTTTTCTGCATAGAGGACACAGACGTAAAGATAAAATAGTGTGAAGGTGATCTTACTTGCAAGGTGCTTGAGTTCAATATAAATCCAATGATGCATTTGGAAGGAGCTCTCGAGATGAAATTTGTCTTCCTCCCAGAGGGTGGGAATCCCACCACATGAACCCCTTGCACTTACTGCTTTTCCAGCTTTTGTTTTCCATTTTACTTTGCTAAGATCAAGAAGGGCATCCCCTTCTATTTTAGTCTCTTGGAGCAAGAGGATCTCAGCAAATTCTATTTTCAAAAGGTTCTTCACAGCTTCATCTTTTAAGGGATTCCCCAGGCCTCTGCAATTCCAAGAGACTAATTGTATTATTTACTAGCAGAGGGGAGAGTAGACCCTCCCTTGGGAGGCCTGGTTCTAGTATTTCCACTGATGGACATGTCAATCGTGGGCTGGCTGCCTTGAATTTTTTTGTCTCTCCACCTCTTCTTCCCTTGCCTCTCTGTGAGATTTCCTCCCAACTCTTTTCGAAGGCCTCTCGGATGTCATATCTTCCGGGGATCTAAAAATCTTTGGAGTCTTCTTCCTTGTCATCTCTACATAGGATGGGGGGCTAGAGACACCTCTTGGAGTTCCAGTTTGGAGAGGGACTGTTTCCTCTTGTCTTTTATCTTCATCCATAGTATTGGGTTGCTATTCAGCCTCTTCATTTGTTGGAGCTAGGAGTTCTTCTGATGTACTAAGTATTTCAAAGGGATTGTTGGATACGTCTGCTTTTGGAGGGACTGTGCTCCCCTCCCCTTGTACCATGGGTAGAGCACCGCTCCCCGTGGGCACTCCTTTCCCTTTGGTTTAGCTGTTCTCCTTAGCTAATGTTAATTTATGGACTTGAGTTCATTGTTCTCCTTTCAAGTTCTCGGCCACCTCCTCTGTTTTCCTTTTATAGTGCTTGGCAAAGTGCCCATCGCCATGGCAATTCTGGCATTTAAACGGAAGTTGCTCGTAATCTAACACTTGAATGTGAGACCAATCAACCACCGTGAGCTTTATAGCTTCAAAGAGGCTTTCCTCCACATCGACTTCTACACAAATTCTCGCGTAGGAGTACTGATCCCTCCTTTCTTCACTATCTATGTATTTGCCAAGCTTATTGCCTATGGTTTCTAGGGATTTGGGGTTCCAACAGTGTAGAGGTAAATGTGGTAGGCATACGTAGATGAGGATAGCCAAGGGAACATCCTTAGATGAATCGAAATCCGGGATCCATTCGTTCGAAATCTAGGGTCCATTGGTTCAGGTACAGACCGTGAGGGCCCATGAAAAACTGGCCACTTATAAATATGAGATTCCTATCCTCTATCCAGTCAAATATGAACACAAGGAAGCCTTTTCCGACTAAATGGCTTTTGATTCCTTCTTTAACAAGAGGTTTCCCTTTCCTTGCACCCACGCATCAACAACTTTAGGCGAGGGCCATAGCATGGTGAACTACACAATAAGCCCTCCTTCTGCTAGGTTCAGAACCGATCTATAGGGTTCTTTAGTCGGCAAGGCAACTCTGGGGATAGTTTCCATTCTTTTGACAAACTTCTACTGGTTTTCATTAGCTTGAAATTTATTGCCTGCCTCTATAAGCTTCTCAAACACCGTTAGCTTCTGAAACACCGTTAGCTCAGGGGAAGAGGAAGGTCGAGTTTGGGACCCGTTGTGGGGCCATGGCGATGGTACAACACGCAAAAGCTCACTGTGTCGGTGCTCCGGGGTATTTCAAACCCTATACGCTACACAACTTAATAAACCACTTCACTTTTGCCATTTAAATTATACTAGATTACAAAACACTTCAATATTAAAAATAATTTATTATTACCTCCTGGTCCCAGATTAGATCTGTGCAAGGGTTTGAATTATCTGAAATTTAGTACTATTTGCAGTAAGATTATTTCACTTACCATTTACCTTCACGCATATTAACGGGATTATCTCGGGATCATCTGAGCTTTGATACACCATATGGTGGCTTTAAATACCATACGCTTCTTCATTGCAATTATCGTATCACTTACATAGGTGTGTTCTGTATGGAATTCCATATGTTGCCTCTATCTGTGTTCCTCTCACTGCCTGCAAAAGGTTATGAAGGTGCTAATACAACAGCTATTGTTGGTTTGTTTTCTTGTTTATTTTTCATGTTCTTATTGCATAAGAGAAGGGTTAGGGCTCGATTGCCTCCAGGACCCTTTCCATGGCCAATCCTCGGAAATCTCTTCCAACTGATACCACCTGCTCACCGTGCTCTTAAAGGCCTTGCTGACAAATATGGTCCGATTTTCTTTCTGCGCTTAGGCTCTGTCCCTACCGTCGTTGTCTCTTCTTCTGAGATAGCCAAAGAGTTTCTCAAAACTCATGACTTGATTTTTGCTAGCCGACCTCCAAGAGCCGCTGGGAGATTAATGTTTTTCAACTCTAAAGATGTGGCCTTCGCCCCGTATGGAGATCACTGGAGGGAAGTGAGAAAAATATGCGTAACAGAATTGTTGAATGCCAAAAGAATTGAGTCATTCAAGGGTGTGAGAGAGGAAGAAGTATGTGCGATGATCCGTTCAATTTGGGAAGAGAGTGAGAGCGGAATAATTGGTGTCAACATTAGCAAGGCCCTCTTTACTCTCACTTCCAATATAGTTTGGCGGATACTGGTAGGTAGGAAATTTCCTAGCGATAGTTTGGGTGGTGATTTCAAGAGTTTGAAGGATTTATTAGTAGACCTGATGACTGCGGTGGGAGCTTTTAACATCGGAGACTTTATTCCTTATTTGGATTTGCTTGATTTGCAAGGAATCAAGCTGACGCATGAACAAAATCCATAAAGCATTCGATGAATTTGCGGAGAAAATAATAGATGACCATGTTGGCCATCGCATGGCCGCGAGTCACCAGAAAGACGAAGAGCCTCACGTCAAAGATTTCGTGGATGTGTTGCTCGAGAAAGCTAAGGCCGACTCCAAAATCACACGGGAAACTATGAAGGCTGTTGTTCTTGTGTGTCTCTCAGCCTCTGCCCTCGGCCGTTCTATTATCATTTTTTGTCATCATTCTTTAAGTTAAATTAATCAATTTCTTGCATTAATTGAATTAGTATCTGTGCAGGACATGTTTGGAGCTGCTGTGGACACGATGTCAAATACGTTAGAATGGGCAATGAGTGAGCTGCTCAGACATCCACATGCCATGAAGAGTTTGCAGGAATAAATCGAATGTATAGTGGGCAAACATCTCCAAGTGATTGAATCCGATGTAGTAAGGATGAAATACCTCCACTGTGTAGTGAAAGAGACGCTAAGACTATACATAGCGGGGCCACTGGGTGTTCCTCATGAATCTGTAGAGGCTGTAACAACAGGAGGATAACATATCCCAAAGAAAACAATGGTAATGGTGAATGTGTGGGCTATAGGATGGGATCCTAGCATGTGGGGGTAGATGCTTCGGAATTCAAGCCGGAGAGATTCATGGAGGAGGAACATGTGAATTTAGCAGATCAATCAGACTTCCCTATGATACCGTTTGGGGCAGGAAGGAGAGGATGCCCAGGGGCCCCCATGGCTATTCCCACAATTGAACTCGCATTGGCTCAGCTGATGCACATTTTTGACTGGACAGTTGAAGGTGATCCATCGCTGCTAGATATGACGGAATTGTGTGGGCTGACGATGCCAAGGCAAGTTTCGCTGTGTGCATATCTAGGATTGAGGGTAGGATTTCTGTTGAAAATTGTAATTCCAACTGCGCATCAGGTGGTCAGTGCTGCAGCGACCCCAGCGACTTCAGCGATTCAGCCCAGCGACTTCAGCGATTCAGCGATGAGCAGTCAGCGACACAGGCTCCAGCGATAAGCGATCACCAATATCGCATCAGCGAAATGGGAGTGAGGGAGTTATAAAGTTTTTTTATTTGCGATGAGCGATCGCCGATATCGCTATCGGCATATCGCTATCGGCGGAAACCAAATGGGCAGCCTTTACCATATGATAAGTTGCGACCCGATATCCCGGATCCAATGGGTATTCAACATTTTGTTTAAAGTTATTTCAGTTCCGGCAGTGGCTTGTTTTATGGTTTTTTATGTTTTTATGCATATATTATAATAGATATAATCGGAGGTATCCGGCCATATTGTGATCGGGAGTTCGCAATCGGGGAAACCATGGGTGCACAACTTTTGCATGTATGTGTGCCATGCGATGAAGTCCGGACCCAATGGATTTCGAAAACCATATTGTATAATGGTTGAAGCAAAAGCCAACAAATAAATTTGATGTGAAGTGAAAGTTTTCTTACCGCCGTTTATCTCAGTAAAACAGTAAATGCAATTTACTGTGGATGGTAAGTTTTTGGTGAAGTTTTTAATTTTGTTCCAGCGGGAGTATGGGCAAGCTAGTAAGACCATTTAATTTTTACTGTCTTTCTTTTACGGAAGTATGGCGATGTAAGTAACTTCCTCTGGAGTCATATACATATGTAATTTTCTTTGGTAAATGTAATGAATTCAAAAGGAAGGTATAGTAGTGTGTTCTGAATATGCAATTGGAGTTACGCAGCAGCGTGAGTAAAAAAAATTCATGTGTAATTTTTCACAGAAGTGAAATGCAAGTTGTGAATCCCTCTCCGAGAGAGGAAGTTTATAATCTGTAACTGCATTTTTTTTAAATCCTTGGTGTGCAAACTCTGTCCTCTGGTGCTCAGAAATTTTTATGTTTCTGTTGTGTTAAAGATCCTGTGAAAAACAGAGCATTGTCTCTGTGTGAAAATTTTTTTTGTTTTTGTTTTTGGGATTTTACTAGAAATATCCTCAACAGTGGTATCAGAGCAGGTTTAGGCTCTTTGAAGACATTTGAAGAAGCTGTAGGAAGGTTTTTTGTTGCAGTAACTTCTCCAGCAAAGTGAAGACTTAGCAAAAGTATCCAGGGATCTCTCAGACCAGTTTTTTGTGTTACTGCTGAAAGAACAGTCAGTATTTTAAATACACAGTCAAGGATTTAGAAGCATAGCTGAGAATGCAAGGAATGGCTAGCACAAGCACTAGCATGGGTTTGTTTAACCCTCAATTCCCACAGTTCAATGGAACAAACTATGACTATTGGGCAATAACCATGAAAGCCCTGTTTGCATGTCAAGATTTATGGGAACTTGTTGAAGATGGTTTTGATGAACCAGCAAATGAGAATGAGTTTAACAGATTAACTCAGGCATAGAAAGACCTATTGAAGAGAAATAGGAAGAAGGATTCAAAAGCCCTTGTATTTTTGTATGAAGCATTAGACAAGAGTGTGTTTCCAAGGATAGCAGGAGCTAAGACATCCAAAGAAGCATGGCAAAATCTCAAGACATCCTACCAAGGCATGGAGAAAGTGAGGAGAGCAAAACTACAGTTGCTAAGGACAGATTTTGAGAATCTGTGCATGAAGGAGTCAGACAATATTGACTCATTCTTCACACATGTAATTGGTTTGGTCACACAAATGAGGACTCATGGAGAAACCATTGAAGAAAAGAGGATTGTGGAGAAAATATTGAGGGTCTTACCCTCAAAGTTTGATGCTATTGTCACCACCATTGAAGAGACAAAGGATCTCTCAAACTTTTCAGTTGATGAACTTCATGCATCACTGATAACTCATGAGCAGAGGTTGAGAAGAAATGAAAACTCATATCTAGAGAAAGTCTTCAAGACCCAGATGTCCTTTGGAAGAGGAAGAGGTCAAGGCAAAGGAAACAAGAGAGGAAGAGGCAGAAGCCAGAACAGAGGTGGAAGGAACAGTCCAGCAAATGCTCAAGGAAGAGGTAGCAATTCAGATCAGAACCAAGGCCAAGGCAGCAACCAACAAAGAGGTCAACATCATGCTCAGGGACAGAGGTATGAAAAATCCAATGTCCAATGTTATTATTGTAAAAAATATGGGCATTATGCCAATGAACGTAAAAAGAAACAACATGATATGAGTAATAGTTCTAGTGCAAATATCACTAGAGAAAATATCAGCCAAAATAATGTTTTATTAGCTTGTAACATGGCTGAAACAAATAGTGAAGATATATGGTTCTTGGATTCCGGTTGTAGCAACCATATGACAGGAAACTTAGCATTGTTTTCTGCTTTAGATCAAAGTGTGAAGTCACAAGTCACACTTGGGACTGATAGTAAAATCTCTGTTATGGGAAAAGGAGAAGTCAAAATATTTACAAAGAAGGGTGAAAAGAAAACCATAGCAGATGTCTACTATGT